>JAASGX010000853.1:0-12913 GCA_023334415.1 Phytopythium chamaehyphon | reverse complement strand
GACGATAACGTGTACTTCTCCGACTACGCGGCCATGTGAGCGAGAGCTGGCAGCTGCGATCGCGATTGACAGCTCCAAGGAACTCGCTTTAAATTCCATGCCATATAATATAGGTTTTAGTTACAGGCATTAGTTTTTAGCATGTACGACTGTGCCCGTTCGATTGTAGGTACCAACAAGACCACATTGAAGCGGCTAGCTGTACTGATGCTTGCTTTAGTGTAGCCATCCCCTCTTTCCATTGCCAACCGCCCGCACTTGCCGCCGCTTTCCATTGATCAGGGCGTGCTTGGCGCTCGCTTCGTCCTCCTACTCTTCGTTGTCGTCGTCCTCTTCTTTTCATTGTCGTTGTTGTTGTGGTCGTTCCTACAGTACAGCGCCTTCCTTCGTCTTCGTCTTCATCTCCCTCTTCCTCCTCGTCGCCGGCGCCAGCGCTCATACTTGCTCTTCGTCGATCGCTACAGTGCGTCCTACGTGCTACACTCTTCATCATCCTCCCTCGTTGTCTCGACCTTCAACCGGTCGAGCTCTCATCTCTTTCGTCAATGACGCGTGATCTCGGCCCACGCGCTTGCGACCTCCGCATGCAGCAGACGCAGCAGATCATGGCCGCTAGCGTTCGCAACGACGCTCAGATCGTTCAACAGCGGGTTGACACCCGCGACGCTCACCCGGCACTCTCGCAGCAGAGGGACGACGTCTGCGGCGAATCCACAGTGCACGAGTGACTGAGCGACATTGCCTAGCATTCCAGAGCCAAGGTGTCCCGCCCAACTGAGGCAGAACGGAGCAAGCATATCGTTCTCGCTCTCGAGCAGCCACTGCGAGACACAGCGACGCACGCCCCACGAGAAAAGCACGCTTGAACGCGGTCCGAACGACGGCGATCCCACTCCGACGAACATGTGTGCAGGTCCGCCAAACAGCTTCGCTCCAAGCTCGCGAAGTAAAATCACCTTGCCTTCGCGCTCCTGCGGCGACCCAGCAGTAGCGGTTGTCGCGAGGAACAACGGGGTGTGGCCGCACGTAAGTCTTCCAACAGGCGATGCCACTTCGTTTACTGCGACCGCGGCGCTAGGACCTGCGGCCTCCAGGAGGAATCGCATAGTGTCTGGCGTTCCGTACCGAGCAGCATAGTGAACGACCGACTCGCCACGAACTGTCCTCGGAGCAAGAAACCCGCCAGTTCCATTGCTGACGGGCATTTGGCTTCCCAGGAAGCGAACCATCTCGTCGTGGTGCTTGACGATGGCCAGGTGGAGGGTGGTTTCTCCGCGCTGGTTGCACTCGTCTGGAGCAGCGTACTGGCCTTGAACGATGAGTTGCACGAGCTCCAAAGCTCCAGCTTCGGCTGCCAGCAGTAATACGTGACTAGCAAAGCTTCGACTTCCAGGTGGCGCTGCAACTTGACGGAAGTGATCGAGCATGACTCGGAGGGCACCAACATCCTGCTTGGCGACGACGAGAGCCATCGGTGAGATGCCTCGACGGTCAGGAAGGTCCACGCGGGCCCCATGAGTGATGAGGACTGCCGTCGCGCGGATGCTCTGGCTCTCGACTGAGTAGTGAAGTGGGGTTTGTCCGTCCTGTTGAGTTGGGCAGCGGAATGCAGAAGTCAGTGAATGAAGTGAGTGGTGGCCCGATGGTCGTGGCATCTACTCACTTCGTCCGCCGGATCCGCAAACGCGCCAGCTTCCAAAAGTAGTTGAGCAACAGCCTGGAGTTCGTCGTTGGCCGCGAAGTGCAACGCGGTCTTGCCGTCCTAACCATCACCACCACACACAAGAAACTCGTTGAGAACGAAGAAACAGCAGAGCAGTAACCCACATAATCAAAAGCTCTCACCTCGTTGGCAGCGTTCAGGTCCGCTCCGTGGCGAATGAGCAGGCTGCACACTTCTATCGTGTGCGCCAGGCGCTGAGCGTCTTGCTCTCGGCACTACAGTGGTCACAGCGGCCATTAGCTTTCGTACTCACAGGTTTCACGAAACTTGAACTCACGTCGACCACGGTGTTGAGCTGCACAATGTCTGGCCCGAGGAAGACGGCGCGCATCGCCTGCACGCTGTGGCGCAGAAGAGTCACCACGAGCACCGTCATGCCGCGGTCGTCACGCGCGTCTGGCGACTGGCCTTCCTCCAGAAGGTACTGCAGAATCGGTGCGTGGCCCTCCCACGCCGCTGCGTGGAGCGCCGAGTCGCCGATCGTCGCCAGGTAGAACTGCTCCCAGTCGCAGAAAGTCGTTGGCGAGCGCGGAGAGGCCGAGTCTGCCGCTTGCAAGCCCTTGGGCACCGCCACCACCTGCAGTCGCATCATAGCACGAGATAACGGAGGATGTGTATTAGCTCTCCTACGGCTCTCGGCTGCTGTTAACGCTTGCTTGACTGGGCGTACGCGTGCCAGGTCGAGCCACTCGGGGTGCTGCGCGCGGAGCCTCCGCATCTCGCCGACATCGCCTCGCTTGCCAGCCGCAAGCCACGCCTGCTCGACGCCCACGCGCGCTGCGTCCATGCTTCTACTGTACAGCCACTTGCTCTCTCTCTCTCTCTCCTCTGTCCGCTCCCAATGAAGAATGGCGTCCACGGATTAACCCGCCGTCCAGCAGCAGTAGCGAGCGAGAGAGAGAGCGAGGCTGGCAGTCTCTGCGCGCCACAGCAATCCCAGCGGACGCGGCTCTGCTCGCCCGCGGACTCGGAGCCTGCCTCGCCTCCAAGGAGTCCTGGCCGAGTCAAGCGAATCGCGCTGTGTGAACTCGGGCAGCTCGCGCGGAACGCGTCGGGAACCGCCTCTGCGTCATCACGCAGTGGTCGGATCAAAGACGAGGAGCTCTACGCGCGCAGATGGAGCTGGCCGAGCTGCCAGCGCGTCCGGCGGAGCCGCCTCGGAGCCCGAGAGCTCCAAAAAAGTGAAGAAAATCACCTGCAGCAGTGCGACATCCATCTCCACGCCGCGAGCTCAGCCGTGCTGGCCTGACCGGCACGGAGCGAGCACCTGCGCCCGGAGCTCCATAGCCCGGGCGAGGCGGCGGCTTTGGCTGGCGGCCAGCGGCTTTGGCATAGCGGAGATGCTCGAAAGAATTTTCGCACAACCTGCGCGTGGAGACGGCCGGGGCAATACGCCGCTTTTGGCGCGCTCAGCCGTTATTTTTGAAAGGGTTGTAGCTATAGGACGCTTCGGAGCGCTCGCGGGCTAATGAAACCGCCGCATTCGACTGGCTGGATACAGCGTCGGGAAGCTTTAGGACGGAGGTTGGTACTGATCACGGCGGACTCGGCGTGCGGCTTCAAGATGGGTACACTGCCTGCGCTTGCCGCGCCGCACAGTTGGACGGCGACCCGTGCACTTTACACTCGCGCTGCTGGTCGGCGGCGGCTCTGGCGGCGGCTCGCCGAGCGCGTGTCGAGAACGCTCTGGGCGTCGCCACCTGCTTTCCGAGACGCCTTGCTGACTCGCGAATCAGCGGACTCGCCAACGGGCGTCGCGGCGCGCAGTTGCCTCGCGAGCCCGGCCTTCACGGCCTCCGTTTGGATGCAATGGAGCAGCTCGGGCTGCTTGGCGAGCTGGCTGCCCTCTCGCTCTGGCGGACGGCGCTGTCGCAATGCCAAGCAGAGCTGTCTGCGATTGGAAAATTTCCTCGAGAGATTGTCGCGGCTGCTGGATTCGATCCGAGTGGGTGGACGCAATGCGCCGACCGTGTCGCGCTCGCGTCGGTTCGTCAGCGACAGTGAAGCGAAGGCGTTGTGAGAACCATGTGTGCAAGGCGCGGAACAGGGAGCGTCAGATTCTGATATGGTGTCCACTCTGCCGTACGGTACAGTCATGAGCAGCACTGACGTGGAGGCGCAAGCTTCCTGCACACGTTGAAGCGCCCACGTGGAGAATGCAGTGTATTCACGGAAGTGGCTGCGACGTCTAAGAAACCGAACGACAGTATGTTGCGTCGAGTTCTGGCGGCGTCCAGCACATTCATCGCATACGCGTTGGCTTACCGTAGCGAAGCAAAATGGTCCACATCCTGGCATCCTGGCCAAGTTGAAGTTGCTGACGACCACGATCATGGGGTTCAGCACCATCAGCGCCATGAGATGGTGGCTTCTGGCAGCCCCCTACAAATAACTGGGCGATGTTGGTATGGTCTTTAGAGCCTCGTCACACTACAGCACGCAAAATCTCCATTGTCGTCACGTTCGCTATTCCTGCTCGTGGTTGAACCGAACTAATACCACCTCATGTATTCATACAAGCACGTGCAACGCTTCTGCCAAATTCGTAACCAGTCGATGCAGGAATGACATGCGATCGTGGGTTCGACGAGCGACATAACGCTCAAGGAGCTCCACAACGCGGTCAGCACCAGTCAATCGGAGGGGAAGCTGCAGCAGCAGCGGCACCGCGTCGATCGCGTAACCTGCGCACACCAGCGCCAGAACGAGCTCGCTCAAGGCTACCTGCTGCTCAGCTTGATTGTTTGTCAGCTCCTGCTGCTGGCTCGAGTCGACGACATGCTGCAGCCACTCAGATATGAGGTCGAACAAGTTGTGAACAAAGTCGCCTGCGGTGCTGTCGTCGCTGGAGTTTCCATCGTCCCACGGGCTCGTCAACCAACAGCTAAGGCAGACTTGAACGGGGTCTGATAGCACAAGCAGCGCTGAGTTGGGATGTTCTTGTGCACGCCACAGCTTTTCATCCGCATCGAAGAGAGGCGCGTTGTGTGCCATCATCATCGAGCATTTGGCTGCACGGGACTCAAGCGAGTCACCTGGATGTGTTGCCGCGACATACAGCGCTGTCGGAATCTCGGGATTGCCTTCCATCAACGATGTGTCGTCCTGCAGAGCATTTTCACGTCCAAGAAGTTTCAACAGCGCAGTCAGCACGTGAGGACAGCGCCCGACAGGTTTTCTTGCTGCATAGTGGAAGCACGATTCTCCTCGAAGTGATCGAGCCCGGAAAGCTGTCAAGCTCGGGTCGAACTCGACAAGAAGCTCTACCATTCGGCAGCTTGAAGCGTGGTGGAAGACAGATTCGCCCAAGTCGCTCTGGAAGTTGACATCTACGAACGAACCTTCACGTAGTAAGAATTGGATTACTTCGTGTGCGTCCGCTGCAACTGCTTCCAGCAGGACGAACCCCACAAAGTCAAGCCGCGACGGTCGAGCGACGAGAGCAAAGTGATTGATGAAGATTTGCAGCTGGTTGATGCGGCTGCGTTGGATCGCTGCCCGCAACGGGGATACCCCGGAGGCATCAGGAAGGTCGATGTCGGCACCTCTGGTTAGCAGCATGTTGAGGGTAGCCAAGCTCTTCGACTCGACGCTTTGCCTCAATGCTGTCCAACCACCCTGCGGAACAATTGGATTTGCTTGGAGTCAGTGCTGTTTTTGCTTGAAGTGGGCAGAGGTGGTGGCCAATCGTCATCGGTTGTGCTGGCCAACTCTGTCGACCACCAAGGACGCAACTGCAAGTGCGAGCAAACACCAACCTTATCCTGGGCGTCGATGGCAGCTCCTCGGTCGAGCAGCAGCTCTGCAATCTCAAATGCATCATCGTGTGCTGCCAGCATGAGTGCTGTCTTTCCGTCCTGTAAACCCCACGTTAGTTCGAGGCAACAATGGCAGAGAGAAGGATTCGAATCGTACGTAGCTACGGGCGTCGAGATCGGCTCCAAATTGTAGCAGCAATTGCACAATCTCCAGCGTGATCGCCGTCAACTCGGCCGTCTCTTTTCGGCACTGGGAGACATGCTAGAATGTGAGCTCTTAGGTCCTCCAATGTTTTGCGTTCACGGACTAATGGTGGTGATGCACTTCGTCATCAGTGCCCACGTACATCCATGGCGAGGTGGCGCGGAATGGCTTCGCGGCCCACAAAGACGCTGCGGATCAGCGGCAGGCCATGCCGCATGATGGTGGCCATGAGTGGTGTCATTTGCCAGTCATCCCTCGCGTCTGGGTGTTGGCCGCTCTCGAGCAGGAAGCGAATTACCTCGACGCTGCGGTTCCAGACGGCCGCGTGGATGGCCGAGTCGCCGATCGTGGCGAGCGGGAAGCCGCTCCAGTCGCTCACGCGTGCGCGCGGAGGGTCTGCTTGTTGGTCCTGCTGCTGTTGCTGGGTATCATCGGCGCCTTCGATGGGGGATACCTGCAAAGTGGGGATTGGGATGTCGATAACACCTGTCAGACTCGCATTTCCGTGCACGACATTGCGAGACGTTTTCGCCGCTCGAAACGTCTCGCTTGTCGCTGCCAGAGGGAGAAACAAAATTCGGAGGCAGCGAAGTTTTTTATCGACTCACCCGGTCGAGCGCCAACCGCTGGGGAAATTGGCCTTGCAGCTCCCTCATGCGGGCGACGTCTCCCTGCTTGCCCGCCACGAGCCACTGGGCTTCGACGGCGTTCCAGCCTGCTGCTGGCTGGGGGAGAGACGTCATTTGCAAGTTGAGTTGCAAGTGAGCTCGGAACGCGCTCAGAACACACTGGAGCTATGAACGACGGTGATCTGGTCGGGATGTCGGGATGTTGGGATGTCGAGATGATCCCTTGTGGGCGTGGGAGGGAGGTGTACGCTGCGGACGGTAGAGGTACGGAGGGGAGCAGTACAGTACGGGGAGTGCGACTGACGCGCGGCGGGAACAGACAGACAGACAGACAATCGAAGCTTTCCGAAGGTTCTGCTCACGCGAAATGGTCGCCCTGCTGCTGACGGTCTCCTCGATGCGGTTGAGTTGAGCTGGCTCATCTTCGAGAAGTTGCATTGCGATGCGTGACCGGCACGTGCTTAGCGGCACGCTGAGTCGAGAGCGAGGGCTTCGCGAAGCATTGCTCGAGCGAACGTGTGGCTCCACCCAAGCAGCTCAACGCTACCGGTATTGCAGGCAGGCACTCCATCGAAAGCCATACGATTTTCCTATACTGAACGGGAGTGATACCGTAACAATGGCGAGGGTGCCGGTGATCTACGAGGGGAACGTGGCAGGACGATGGACCGGACAACGCAACACGCCGTAGATTTGAAGCTACGCTGCCACTGGAAGGCCCGGCGCGAAACGAGCGAGATCCGGATTTGAACTCAACGAAGCTTCTCGGGGATAGACGTTGGACCAGCGACGAGCTCAAGTCACTTCTCCACAAATGCTCGTGGCGCCAAGCGATGTGCTGAATCGGCTCGTCACAGGAATTCTGCAGGTCTCAGCGCCTTTGGACTGCCGGACTGCTAGCTTGCAGGTCCACGCAAGTGAAGCTCCTCTGTGTGATGAAATTTGAGTTACCTGGCAACAAGAAGCTTTGATCAAACAATGAGGATACCCTCACATCAAAAGCTCTTCGCAGCAATATTTCGTCGGCGTTCCGAAGTCAAGTCCCGTGACACACTTGCTGAGCGCACTCATGATGTTGTCTGTGGTGTCCAACAAGGTCTTGGGCGCTGGCAACCAGATATTCCGTCTACGCTCGTTACGAAGATTGGAACGCCCTTCAAAGCGCTTCGTACGCTATTGAAAGTGGTACTTGGGAATGGAGTCGGCTTGGTGTGTTTCCCTCTTGCGTCGATCTTGAAGAAGGTATCGGGTAGCGGCGAGCTGCCATTAGGGACCGTACGTTTGACTCTGCTAAGACCGCATTCGACGAAGAGGACATTGAGCACAATCAGGAGTCTTCGAGGCAGATGAATTCAAGGGTATTCGTCGACGAATCCCAGAGCATGCCCATGCGAGCCCACAGATCTCTTCAGTTCTCATCACACGATGCTTCAAGCTTCTGGATCACAGACTTTGAGGCAGGGAGGTGGCGTCTCCCAACGTGGAGAATCGAGTGTCGAGTGAAGGCAACACACACGTGTATGTGCACCCATCGACGTTCCACCAAGATCGCATGGCAGCCGCACACGCTTGCAACAATCTTTTTACGGTTTCCCACTCGACACAAAGACGCCGCGGCACACTTGCGTCCTCGAGAGTCTCTCTCGCGCCAGGCTGGTTTCAAATAGAAAGATCCAATATGACTCAGTTATCGAGAGGAGCAAGTGGGATGGGACGAGAACTCGTTTCAATTTCAATTTACCATGCACGTGTCAACGGCTCGCAGCAGCAGCCAAATCAAGTGCCTCCGACATGTCGACGACCAGGCGCCGGAGAAACGCCATGCGATCTTGTTGGCGGTGGTTGGCGAAGCCTGCCAGGAAGCCGAGCAGTTTCGAGGCTGCTCGATGGCCGAGTGGAAGTGACAGTACGAGCGGCAACAATTCCCGTGAGAAGCCGGTGAACACGAGCAGGAGTAGCACCTCCCCCGATAGTGGCGATTTCTTGGACTGCAATTTGCTGTCTTGATGCTGCATGTGGCCGAAATCGACGAGCGCGACCCACCGACTCACGAGAGTCTCGAGGTCTCGGCTTTCTTGAGATGCTGCGGTGCCGTCGCTGTCGTTGTCGTGCGTATCAAGCAGCCAGCAGCGAAGACATTCCTGAACGCGGTCGGATAAGGCTACGACTGTTTCAGAATACTTCCGATCGAAGTGCTGGACCCACAATTTGTGACCTGACGGGAAAAGCGGTGCGTTGCAGTTCATCAGAGCCGAACACTTTGCTGCACGGACCTCACGGAAATCGTTCGGGTTTGTAGCGGCCACAAACAGCGGAGTCACGCCTTCAACATCAGCACCAAGTAGATCCAAACCGTCTGGACCAGTTCCGATACTCTGCAAGCGACCGGAATCCAGCACGTCCAGCAAAGCTGTCAGCACGCGTTGACTGTTGTCTCCTGACTTGCGAGCCGCAAAGTGGAAGCAGTACTCGCGTTTCTGTGTTCGAGAGCAGAACACTGAAAAGCCTGGGTCAAACTCCAGCAGCAATTCGACCATGCGAATGCTCTGGGCGCAGTGGAAAGCTGTCTCGCCGCGCTCATTTCGGAAATGGATCGACACGAATGCGCCTTCTCGCAGCAACTGCTGGACGACATCGTACGAGTCCGAGTCAACTGCTTCGAGAAGCACGAATCCCACGAAATCGAGCCGAGACTTGCGGACTGAGAGCGCGTAATAGTTGATGAAGAGCTGCAGCTGGTTGACGAGCCGTTTCTGGATGGCTGCACGAAGCGGAGAAACGCCACTGGCATCAGGAAAGTCGATGTCGGCGCCGCGAGCGATCAGCATGTTCGTTGTGAACAACCCTCGCCCCTCCACGCTGTGCCGCAGAGCTGTCCAACCTCGCTGTAAGTGTTTTATCATTTCGTGTTTGGGAGGGGAAATCATTGGAGGCAGGTTGGTGACGTTGTAGTTTGCAGGCGAGGTGTCGGTCGTGGCAAATCCGTATCACGTGCGTTGACACGCACAATGGTCAGCAAGCAACTCTTTCGAACACCAAGAAAGTGTGTCGCACTGGACAATCCCAATGATATCGCGTACCTGATCGTGCAGATCGAGTGCTGCGCCACAATCGAGAAGCATCTCGGCTATTTCAAATGTGTTGTCGTGGGCCGCGACGATGAGCGCTGTTTTGCCGTCCTGGCGCGATCACGACCAACAAAACGAGATCAGCAAGCGAGTCCCCCAGTCGGCAAAAAGGTCCTTGAAAGCACTTTACGTGATTTCTGGCGTCGATGTCTGCGCCGTGAAGCAGTAGAAGCCGGACGATCTCGAGTGTCACGGCTGTGCGCTCATCGTTCTCCTTGCGCAGCTGAAGAAAGCCACCGGTAAGGCATCAGTCTATAGTAACTGATGGCAGTTCATCAAGCAAACGCGAGCGCATATCGAGGATTCAAATCGATAGCTTGGCTACGCTTCGCCAAACCCAACTTACATCCATCACGAGGTGCCGCGGGATGGCCTCGCGGCCCACAAAGACGCTGCGGATCAGCGGCAGCCCGTGCCGCATGATGGTGGCCATGAGTGGTGTCATTTGCCAGTCATCGCGGGCGTCAGGGTGTTGACCGCTCTCGAGCAGGAAGCGAATGACGTCGAGGCTGCGGTTCCACGCGGCCGCGTGGATGGCGGAGGCGCCGAGCGTGGCGAGCGGGAAGCCGCTCCAGTCGCTCACGCGCGCCTGTGATTGCTGTCTGGTGTCTCCATCCTCGTCCTCGAAGACCTGGTGGCGTTAGCAGAATGCCATGAGCTAACCTTCCCAGCTTGAAGTTCAAGTGAGCTGAGTGAGCTGAGACCGTAGCGTACTCGGTCGAGCGCCAGTCGCTGCGGGTGCCTCCGCTGCAGCTCGCGCATCCGGAGGACGTCGGCGCTCTTCCCGGCCGCGAGCCATTGGCCCTCGACGTCCTCCCAGTCGTCGGCGAGCGCCGTCGCGAGCTGCTCGCGTGTCATGGATGGGGCGGGGGCAGTCTCGTTCGCGGTGTTCCGTTCAGTATGCCCACGTCGACGCGAGTGGATGAATGAGGATAATGGAAGTCGGGAAGAGGGCGAGGACGTTGCGTGCGACTCTCTCGCATCGGCCAGGGACCGACGGCAGCACAATGGTTAGCCAATGTCAACAGATTTTGCAAAAACGCGCCGCTCACTGCACTAATCTATGCTCCTTTATGACATTGCCATTCGGGCAGTTGAAGGTCGAGGCTTTCGATTTCCACTGGCACTCCGATGCACAGTGTACGCCCTACAAACAGCGGTTGATCATGCCAGCCAATCGATCATGCCAGTGGCATGATGCCACCACAGTTGCACCATACGAGCGGCGAAGCCGACTACGGTATTGTAACGCTGTCGGTCCATTGATATCATCGCTGTTGGTCCCCACGGACGAACGAGCTTCGCCTGGAGGCGCTTTCCGCGCGCGTTCCTGCTTGTAAGTGTACAGTCGTGGCGCCATCTTTGGGAAGAAGGATGGTCGCTTCAAACACGCATGGGTGGATGCGCTGGCGATATTCCGCGCTTGGAATTTCAGAGCTTACAATAGGCAGATCGCGTCAACGAACCAGTGCCGCAATCACTTCAACTTGAAGTAGCCCTCGCCACCGACATGAGCAGCACGAGGCGCTGGAGAAACAGAGCTTGGCCTGGCTGGCTGTGGGCAACAAACCGGTCGAGAGCTGCGAGAAACGTCTCGATAGAGTCCGCTCGCAGTGGCAGCGCCAGTAGTAGCGGTACCAGATCGTGGATGAATGCGGCGTGCATCATCGTCGCCACGGCCTCGCTCGAAATAACTGCACGTCTGCGATCGTGGTCGAAGTCCACACAAACGATCCAGCGAAGCAGGAGCCCCGACAGATCCCGGTCGACGTCAGTGAGCGCTTCTTCTCCATTGCTGGTTGCGAACGTCAACCAGCGCGAAAGACACACTTGGAGGCGGTCCGACATGACGACCGCACTCGTACGGCCCGTTGAGTCGAAGAGAAAGTTCCATGGTAGTTCTGTTGGTGGGAGCAGAGGAGCGTCGCGAGCCATCAGCGCGTCACACTTAGCGGCGCTAGCCTCGAGCGAGTCGTTCGGGTGAGTGGCAGCCTGGAACAGCGGTGTCGCACCTTCCGAGTTCGCACCGAGCAGCTCCATAATATTTCCAACCTCACCAGTTTGAGCAGCTCGGTCGAACTCGTTCAGCAATCCCACCAATGCAGAATAACCAGATTCGCCTTGTCTTCGAGCTGCGGAGTGGAAACATGACTCGCCTCGCGCGGTTCGAGACCGAAAGACTACTCGGTCTCCGTCGAGCTCGAGCAGAAATTCAATCATGCGGGAGCTGTGGGCGTGATGAAACACATTTTCTCCGTGCTCATTGCGGAATCGAATTGTCACGAACGATCCGTCTTGAAGCAGCCACTCGACAATTTCGTGCGCGTCAGCTTTAACTGCTTCAAACAACACGAATCCCGCAAAATCAAGACGCTGCGGTCGAACAGAAAGCGCATAGTGGTTGATGAAGATCTGCAGCTGGTTGATGGATTGTTGCTGGATAGCTGCTTGGAGCGGTGAGGTGCCAGCGAGGTCGGGCAGATCGATATTGGCCCCACGAGTCAGCAGTAGGTTAATCACGAACAGGCTGTGGCCTTCAATGGAATGGCGGAGCGCCGTCCACCCCTCCTGTCGCGAAGGAGACAACAGAATTGTCCACCGCAGAGTCGTCAGTTGGACAGAATTTCGGCGCCGAACGACCATAATTGCCCTTCACATCAATCAGACCCTACCTGATCTCGTGCGTCAATGGCAGCTCCTTCTTGCAGCAGCAGCTCGGCGATCTCGAGCACGTCGTCGTGCGCCACGAGCATAAGCGCCGTCCTTCCTTCCTGGTTGGTGGGGATATGTATTAGGAGTATTGTCGTTCAAAGCAGCGACTGCAGGCCCGTACATGGTTCTGCGCGTTGATGTCGGTTCCGAACTCGATAAGCAGTCTCACAATCGCCAACGAGGTCATCATGAGCTGCTCGACCTCCTCCCGACACTGCACGATCGTTTGTCAGCTCTCTTCAGGATTTGCTGATATGACCAACGCGCCGTACATCCACCGCGAGGTGTCTTGGGACGGCCTCGCGGCCCACGAAGACGCTGCGGGTCAGCGGCAGTCCGTGCCGCATGACGGTGGCCATGAGCGGCGTGAGCTGTCCGTCGTCTCTGGCGTCCGGTTGCTGCCCTCCCTCGAGCAGGAAGCGAATGACGTCGAGGCTGCGGTTCCACGCGGCCGCGTGGATGGCGGAGGCGCCGAGCGTGGCGAGCGGGAAGCCACTCCAGTTGCCCGTGCGTCCGCCCCAGCCGTCGCCGAAGACCTGGCGACGAGTTCGTCATTGCGGCGGCCGCCACGTTTGACAAGTGAGACCGATGACGAAAACGCATAGTGTTGTGAGCAAGTTACCCTGTCCAAGGCGAGCCGCCGAGGGTGCTGGACCTGCAGCTGCCGCATCGTCGAGGCGTCCGAGGCCCGGCCGGCCGCGAGCCATTGGCCCTCGACGGCCTCCCAGGGCTCCCAGGGCTCGCTCGAGTCCATCGTG
>JAASGX010000852.1:0-12932 GCA_023334415.1 Phytopythium chamaehyphon | reverse complement strand
GTTGTGGAAGGCGGCGTATCCGTTGTCGACAGCGTTGAATCCCACCTTGGGTCCAATGTCGCCGACCTCAATACCAGGGAGCGGCTCGTGGTCCTCCAGCGACCGCAGCTGCACCAGGAACGCTTGTACACCGACGTCCTTGCCGTCCAGGTAGAGTCGAGCATGAACAATGGCGTGGTTGGCCGTCTTTCCCAGACCGCCGGGCCACCACTTGCGGCTCGTCAGCGTAGGCGAGTCGATGATGAACTCCTGCGCGGCCTTGTCATAGGTAGCAATAGTCTCGATGCCCTGAACGTTGGAGCCGTGGCCGAGCTCGGTCTGCGCGTAGGCTCCGAGGATCCTGAAGCTCCTGGCGAGCGGGAGCCACCTGGCGCGCTGCTCGTCCGTGCCCTGGTTCTCGAGCGTGGGGATGAACATGGACTGGTGCACGTCGATGCTCAGCGGCTCTCCGAGCGCGCGGTAGACGGCCTCGATGTCCTTGGGATCCGTCAGCCGCAGCTCCCGCAGCAGCTTGACGTAGCTGTGCGCCTTCTTCAACCCAAAGTTGTAGCGCTGCGTGTGGTTGCGGAAGATCCAGTCGCGGTCCGAGAGCACCGGGTGCTTCTCCACGACCGCCACGAGCTCCTTACGCCGCTCGTTGGCTTGGTGGCCGCCTCGCAGCACGCTGGTGATGACCGACGGGTCCACGTCGCCACCCGCGCGCTCCTTCTTGAGCAGCAGCGGCGCCAGGTCCTTCAGCTCCACGTTCGCCATGCTTGGACGTACTTTCTCGAGGGGAAATCGGCAATTGAGCCTGGGCACTGACCTGGCGGCAGCAAGGCAACAACCTGCAGGAGTTGATTGAAACCTGCAGAAGGTGATGTTCAACGCTTTAGATCAGTGCGTTTTTGGTGTTGCAGCACTGAGATAAAATAGGTTTTGGTTGACGTGATAAGGCTGGCTGCTAGATGTTTGCATACAAACCGAGAATGCGCCAAGTACATCAGAAAACTTGAAACAGTGGGCGGAAAGTATCCAAGGCAACTTCAACTTGTCAAACGCGCTCCGTCAGAGTCGCCCGATTAGTGGCTTGAGGAACTGCTGGTAGCCCTCCGGCACCTGCGACTTGTTCAGTGGCTCGTCAGCCGCGCGCTTCACCAAGGCACGATAGATGTCGCCGTCAGAGCGACCAATGGCCGAGTTGAGCTCAAAGTCTGAAAAGTCCCATGCATCTGTGAGCAGCACGGCGTTCTTGCGGATTCGCGGCAACAAAGTAAGCGCATGCCACTGAAGCATGCGCCCTTGGTCTGATGAGAAGTAGTCGCTCTGACGAAGATCCCCAAGCGACCGGAGAAGCAGCCACGCTCCGAAGAAAGAGCGGGAGCCACTTGGCGCGCTGCTCATCCGTGCCCTGGTTCTCGATCGTCGGGATGAACATGATGCGGTGGATGTGGTCCGGAAGTCGCTCTCCGATGGCGTCGTACAGCCCGCGTTGGTCCTCTGGGCTCGAAAACCCTCCCTCCTTCACCAGCTTCGCGAAGCTGCGAATCTTCGCCAGCCCCTTTGTATATCGCTTTGCGTGGTTCCGGAAGATCACATCGCGGTCAGACAGCACCGGGTGCTTCTCCACAACGGCCACGAGCTGCTTGCGTCGCGCATTTGCTGCCTTCCCACCACGCAGCAGCTCCGTTAGCATCTTGCGGTCGACAGTGCCATTCGCGCGCTCGTTCTTGAGCAGCTGCGGCGCCAGGTCTTCGAGACGCAGCGCCATGACGCCAAGGAGATCAATCCTCCAAGAAGCTCGTGCTGTCAATGGCGCTGGACTGGAAATGAGACCGAGAGGAGGGAGCGAGGCCGGCGGGTAGTACTCATCACTAGACCAAGAACCAAGTTGAAGTTGCAAGCCACAGCAATACTACATCCATGTTCCTTAATGCACGCTGACATCAGCGCCAGCTCTACTTGTTCGCGGTCACGCGTCTACAGACCGGCCTGAATGAGCGGCTTCAAGTACTGCTCGTAGCCCTCAGGCACCTGCGACTTGTTCAGAGGCTCGTCAGCCGCGCGCTTCACCAGAGCGCGGTAGATGTCGCCGTCGTAGCGGCCGATCGTCGAGTTCAGCTCAAAGTCGGTGAAGTCCCAGGCATCCGTCAGCAGCACGGCGTTCTTGCGAACAACAGGGAGCAGCGCCACGACCTGCTTGCGGACGAGGTCCGCCTGCTGCGACGACAGGTAGTTGTCCTCGCGGAAGTCGCCGAGCGACTTGTTGATCATCCACGCGCCGAACAGCGCGCACAGGTTGGCGACGGCGTCGCGCTCCGCACCAGCAGGCAGGCTCGACACGCCCGACACGAACGCCTCAAGCAGCATCAGCTCAGCGTGAGCGGTCGACGCACGCGTCATGTACACCATGCAGGCGTTGCCGTTGTTCTTGGAAGCGTGCATCTCCTTGGCCAGCGTGATGAGCACGCGAGCCGCACGCACCTGGAACGCCTCGAGGAGCACGCCAAAGTCAGCAAAGCCGGCGCTCGTGGTGGCCGAGCAGCGCAGCGAGGGGTCCGCGAACTTCTTGGCGTTGCACATGAACGCGGTCGAGGCTTCCTGGGCAGCCGGTGTGACGAATGCCTTCAGAAGGTACCGCGAGTGCTGCTGGATGAGCACATCGAAAGTGCCCTCGAACGTGTTGGCACCGACAACCTCCGCGAACAGGTGGGCGAGGTTGCTGGACTGGGTGAAGCCGTGGCCACCACAGAGGCGGCGGCAGTTCTCAATGCCGTTGCTCACCTGCTCGGCGAGCCACGCCTTGAGACCAGACGAGACGGCGTGGAGCTCCGCCAGCTTGCCGGCGAACGAGCCCTTGCCGTTCTTGATAATGTCGAGGGCCGAGTCGTGCATGCTGACCATGGAAACGCCGGCGAAGTGCGCCGCGTACGACATAGCGATGTACGGGAACAGCGCGTTCTGCTGGTTCTGGTAGTCGAGCACCTGGAACTCGCCCTTGTTGTCGGGCGTGCGGCCCTGGATACGCGCAGCACTAAAGCGCGTAGTGATAGTCGACGCCATGCCGATGGAGCGGCCGAAGCTCTTGATCAGGTACGCGCGGACCTGCACCATGGTCAGGTACACGAGCTTGTCGCTTTCGGGCTTGACAAATGTACCGTCGGGCAACACCTTGGCGTACCGCATCATCATCTGGTCGCGCGGGATGCGGACGTTGTGGAAAGCGCAGTAGCCGTTGTCGACGCCGTTGAATCCCACCTTGGGGCCGATATCTCCGACTTCGATGCCCGGCAGAGGCTGGTGGTCCTTCAGCGAGCGCAGCTGCACCAGGAAAGCCTGAACGCCGACGTCCTTTCCGTCCAGGTAGAGTCGAGCATGAACAATGGCGTGGTTGGCCGTCTTTCCCAGACCGCCGGGCCACCACTTGCGGCTCGTCAGCGTGGGCGAGTCGATGATGAACTCCTGCGCGGCCTTGTCATAGGTAGCAATAGTCTCGATGCCCTGGACGTTGGAGCCGTGGCCAAGCTCGGTCTGCGCGTAGGCTCCGAGGATCTTGAACTCCTCCGCGAGCGGGAGCCACTTGGCGCGCTGCTCGTCGGTCGCCTGGTTCTCGAGCGTGGGGATGAACATGGCGCGGTGGACGTCGACGCCGAGCGGCTCGCCCATGGCGCTGTAGAGGATCTGCCGGTCGTCCTTGTCCGTGTAGCCGCCCTCGGTGATGAGCTTGACGTAGCTGTGCGCCTTCTTCAGCCCAAAGTTGTAGCGCTCCGTGTGGTTGCGGAAGATCCAGTCGCGGTCCGAGAGCACCGGGTGCGACTCGATCACCTGCAGCAGCTGCTTGCGCCGCTCGTTGGCCGCGCGGCCCTCGCGCAGAATGTTGGTCAGCGCGCGCGGGTCCACGTCGCCGCCCGCGCGCTCCTTCTTGAGCAGCAGCGGCGCCAGGTCCTTGAGCTCCACGTTGGCCATCGCGACTGGAGGGAGAAGAGGCTGAGGCTGTGGGCTGGAGCGCCGATTCCGGAATGGCCACGTCGGTCCGCTTGACCGGCAAAAGGAAACTGGCGGTGGCGACCTGCTATAATAGATAGTATGCATTAGATCGTGTTCTTTTATTTGAAAAAAAAGTTGCATTTTACTCCTGGAATATGTTGTACGAACGAAGTTAATGCGAATCGGCACTGACGTGGCGTGATGGGCGTCAACACTCGTTTTACGTAAAATACTGAAGCGTTAAACGCGTCTGTATCAGTATGTGACTCATTTATCAAGCCACTACATGCTAACATTACTGATATAACGGTCAAAGATGAAGTACTGGGAGGGCTGTTTGATTTTGTTTGACGCATCAATGCAGCCGAAGTGTTGAAGTTGAACGCACTGCGCACTTCAGGGATGGCGGTGGTCGCGACTGGAGCTCCCACGTCGGGCGCAGCGCACGCCCGAGGCTGATTGTGGGTCGAAGTCGACGATGTGCAGTAAGCACTCGCCATGATGATCGCCTCTCGGTCCACGTCGCACCGCGTCGATCCTTTGCTCGAGTGATGTCACGCAGTACAAACGCATTGTTGCTGCTGTACCTTAGGCTAAGGTCCTTAGCCCTGCTGGATGCGATCGAAACTTCAGTCGGCTGCATCATTTGCTTTGGTTGGTCCTGGAATTACATCGAAGTGGTCATTGTATGCGGGTTTCTATCTGGAGTCCAGATTCTGGACAAAGCTCTTCGAGACAAACATGAAGCTGGCAGCTCATGTGATAATCTTAACTGCATCAAAGTAGACAATGGTCGTTGCATGCGAGTTTCTAGCTGGACAAAGCTCTTTGAGACAAACAGGAAGCTGGCAAGAAAACCCTGGCGAAGTTTGAATTGCATCCGTCTATTCGTTCGGCTTACTACACCTTGACAATACACGGCCTCGATGGGGAGGAAGGTACCACATATTCACAGCGTGGTCTCATACGAGCCCGTCTACCACAGCACGCACTTGGTTGACGGGTTCATCTTGGCGCTGGCCGAGCACTGGAACGTCTCGGCGAACTTGTCAAAGTTCATCGTGGCGCCGTTGATGCGCCACTGGCCGGGCGAGTGCACGTCCGTCAGCTGCTGCTTCATGGCGCCGTCGTGAGCCTTGCCGCAGAAGGTCTGGGCGAAGCTGACGAAGAAGAGCTTGTCGGCTTCGTCGTCCGCCAGCGACGTGCCGGCAGGCACCGAGGCGTTCTTCATGTAGCTGTGGTACGCGTCCCACGAGAGGCGCAGGCCACCGTTGTCGGCAATGTTCTCGGTGATGGTGAGGTTGCCGTCCACGTTGCCCAGCGGCTTGCCGTTCTCGCCGTTGACGACGAAGGAGCTGTACTCCTCCGCGAGGCACTCGGCGCGCTTGTCGAACTCGTCGCTCGTCTCCTCGGTCCACCAGTTCTTCTGGTTGCCGTCGCCGTCGTAGTTGCGGCCGTTGCTGTCAAAGCCGTGCGTGAGCTCGTGGCCGATGATGGCTCCGATCGAGCCGAAGTTCTGCGCCGGGTGGCTCGAGCCGTTGTACATGGGCGGCTGCAGGATCGCGGCCGGGAACACCATTTGGTTCTGCGACGGCGAGTAGTACGCGTTCACCTCAGCCGCGCTCATGCCCCACTCGGTCTTGTCGACGGTCTGGCCGATCTTCTTGAGCGACACCGCGTACTGGTCGGCCGAGATCTTCTCCAGGTTGTCGAAGAAGGCCGTGCGGCTCAGGGCGTACGGGTACGACTTCTTCTGCGTCGAGTGGCCGATGAGGTTGCTGACCTTGGCGAGCTTGGCCTCGGCGGCAGCCCGCGTGGCGTCGTCCAGCCACGACAGATTCTCGATGTGGTCCTCCATGGCCTCCTCGATGAGCTTGACCATGAGCTTGGCGTTCTCCTCGCGCTCCGTGTCGAACATCTTGAGGAAGTAGTATTTGCCGATCAAGTCCGGGAAGAAGGTCGTCTCGCGGGTCGTGCAGATGCTCGCTCGCGTCGACTGCGTCTGCTGGCCCGACAGCGTGCCCAGGAAAAAGTCAAAGTACGCCTGGTAGAACTCCTCGCTCAGGAAGCGAGCGTAGTGGTGCGCGTACGAGAAGGCCAGGTACGTCTTGAGGTCGTCCAGGTCTAGGTCGCCGAGCGCAGACTCGATGGCGTCAAAGTAGTCGAGCGAATCGAAGATGATGGTCGAGTCCTCCGTCAGCTGCGAATTCTCGAGCAGGCCCAGGCCCGACGCGAGCTGGCCGAAGCTGATGGGGAACGCCGAGGCCGCGTCCTGGAACGAGACCGGGTTGTAGTACGCGTCCGGGTCGCTGCTGTCGGTGGCGGCCGTGATGGCCTCCGTGATGTTGGCGAGCTGCAGCTCGATGTTGATGACCGAGTCCTCAGCAGCGGCCGAAGAAGTGTTGCTGCCCGTCGCCGTGAACCCGGAGAGCTCCAGGATCGACGAAATGTACGAGCGGTAGTACGGCTCGAGCACGCCGAAGGTCTCGGCGTCCGTGTAGTACGACACGTCCGGCAGGGTGAGCGAGCCCGCGCCAACGTGCAGCACGTTGACCGTCGCGTTCTTGTCGTCCGAGTAGACGCCCACGGCGCTGATGTAGGAAGGACCAGTCTTGCCGAGGTCACCCGCGACGGCGAACAGCTCTTCCTTGGAGCTGACGGCCTTGATCTTGCTCAGACCACTCTGCAGTGGCTTGTTGCCGAGCTGGTTGAGCGTGTCGAGGTCCATGCACGAGTCCCAGAGCTCGCCGACGAGCGGCCAGTCCTCCTTGAGGATCTCCTGGATCACGATCTCGTTGCGGTCGCCGATCGAGTCGAACGAGTAGTCGACCGAGGTCTTGTCGTCCGGGATGACCGTGTTCTTGACCCACGTGCCGCACGCGTACTGGTAGAAGTCGTCGCAGGGGTCGGCGCTGTCATCGATCAGGCTCGAGACCGTAGTCGGGAACGCAGCCCCAACCTTGGGCGTGGCCCGGATGTAGCTCGTGGCGGTCGCGACGAGCACGACCGAGCTGACGGAGGGTGCGAAGAGCTTCATCTTGGCCTCGACGCTGGAAGAGGTCGGTGTCTTCCGCGGTGGAATGAGAAGTGAGCTGCTGGCATCGGCTCGAGCTGCATGCGTGGTCGTCGTCTACAGCGATGTGAGGTGGGCGGGCTCCGATTCGTCGACAGTATCCAGCACCTTTGGCCTACGCTCGAGCTGATAACACATCACTTGCAGCTCCCGCAGGAACTGGGAGCCACTTGTTGGCAGATGGCAGCGCGAAAGCAGTGGGTGAGCGAGGCTTCTTGGAACCAAAATGGACTCGCAGCACGGTTCGGTATCAGATGGGCTGCCGATCTCTCGGCTGGCGAAAAAGCCGGGCGTCGTGTGCAATGCTTTTCACCACGTCGGCGGTCTGATTACACGACAGTGGCACGATTCGTGTGTGTGGAGCGGACGCCATTGTCGACCTCGAACAGCAAGCTGTTGACTCGGTCGATACAAATGCTCTTGTGACCAGCAGTGTTCGTGATGCTGGATCATCCCACGCCTAGCGGAGTCAGCTCTGGATGACACGCCAAATCGATCAGGTTGCACACGAACAGCAGCGCAACGCTCAACCACACCGATCACGATTGCGTGAAGCCGGCAGCAGCGTAAGCAGCAGGTCTGTCAAAGGGAACGCGAGCTACGTTTCGGGTTGGGTTATGTCTCTACAGCACACCGCAGCTATGATACCAGTCGCAATCTTACAAGCTACCAGACGACGCACTTGTCGGTCGGATTCATCGTGCTGCCGGCGGAGCACTGGAACACGCGCGCAAAGTCGTCGTTGTTCATGGCTGCGCCATTGACTCGCCATCGCCCAGGCGAGTGCTCATCCGTAAGCGCCAGCTGAGCGGTAGCATCGCGCAAGGTCTCGCAGAACGCATGCGCGTAGCTCAAGAAGAAGAGCTTCTCCGCTTCATCGCTAGTCAGATCTGAGCTCTCAGGGACATCAGACGATGACTCGTTCATGTAGGCATGGTACGCCTCGTACGAGAGCCGCAATCCGCCGTTGTCGGCGATGTTCTCGCCGAGCGTGAGGTTGCCGTCCACGTTGCCGATTAGGCTGCCATCCTCGCCAATAACTTCGAAGTTGCTGTACTGGTTGGCTAGGCACTGAGCATGACTGTCGAATGCGTCACTCGTTTCGGCCGACCACCAGTCCTTCTTGTTGCCATCTCCATCAAAGTTGCGCCCGTTGCTATCAAACCCGTGCGTGAGCTCATGGCCGATAATCGTACCGATCGCGCCAAAGTTTCGCGCCGGGTGCACAGATGCGTTGTACATGGGTGCCTGCAGGATTCCCACAGGAAAGATCATCGCATTCTTGTTTGGGTAGTAGAATGCATTCGCTTCATCAGCTTGCACGTCCACAGCACCTCGTACCGTCGGGAGGCCAATGTTACTGAGCTCCACTGCGGTTTGATGAATCTTTGCCGTCTCGAGGTTTCCAAAAAAGTCAGTCGGGCTGAGAGAAAACGGATACGTCTCGTTCTGGTCTTCGTAGCCGATGAAGTTAGCAACCTTTTCGAGCTTGGTCTCCGCTGCGTCAAACGTGACGTCGTCAAGCCACTCGATCTCCTCAAGGCGGTTTGCCATGGCGTCCTCAACCAATTCCAGCATCAGCTCAGTGTCCTCCTGGCTTTTTTCATCAAACATTTTGCTTGCGAAATGCTTGCCGACCAGATCGGGGAGGGCATCTCGTGCGCGGCTCTGGCAAATGTCCTCGCGCGATGACTCAACCTGCTGTCCCATGAGGGTCTTCGGGAACATCTCGAAGTAGGCTTGGTAAAAGTCTTCGCTCAGATATTTCACGTTCAGATGCACGTATGAGAATGCGAAGTACGTCTTGAGGTCTTCCAGGTCGAGAGTGTCGAGCCAGTCCTCGAGCGCGTCGTAGTATTCCAACGAAGGGAAGATGACGTTCGTGTCCTCGGCCAAGCCCGGAGCGCTGTCAAGAAGTCCGAGACCTTCGACAAACGCGCCGAATGTCCACGGGTACGCCTCGACGGCTTCGCTGTACGAAATCGGCTTGTAGTAGGCGAACAGATCACTCGGGTCAATATCTTCGCCGACCGACTGAGTCAAGTTGACAAGCCCCAGCTCAATGTTGAGCACTGCATCTTCCAGCGTGGTGCTGTCGCAGTCGCTCGCGTACCCCGACAGCGTCAGAATGGTCGAGATGTAGGTGCGGAACGCGGGCTCGAGGCCCGCGAACGTGTCGCTGTCGGCGTAGTAGGACATGTCAGGCAGCGTGAGATCGGACGGGATGACGTAGAGCACGTTGACGGACGCGTTCTTGATGTCGTCGGAGACCAAGAGGGTGGAGATGGCGACCGTGCCGGTCCAAAAGAGCTCACCGTAGAGCTTGAAGAGCTCTTCTGCCGTCTCCACGGCCTGAATCTGGTCCAGCGCGGCCTGCAGCGGCGCGTTGCCCAGCTCGTTGAGCGCGTCGACATCCATGCACGAGTCCCAGAGCTCTCCGAGCAGCGGCCAGCCCTCCTGCAGGATCTCCTTGACGACCACGTCGTTGCGGTCCTGGATGCCCGAGAACGAGTAGTAGACGGACGTCTCGTCCTCGGGGATCTCAGTCGCCGCCACCCACGCGCCGCACGCGTACTGATAAAAGTCCTCGCACGGGTCCGCGCTGTCGTCGATCAGCGCCGCGACATCAGCTGGCAGCGCCGCCCTCGCCTTCTGCACCAGCGCGGCCGTGGTAAGCGCCGACAGCGGGGCGAGCAGCTTCATCCTGGCCTTTTCTCGGCTGGACTTTCTTCTTAGGCGATCGCTTGGGCTGCAGGCGGCGGATTTTGGAGTGAGAGCCGCCGGTGGAAGCGCAGCGAGCCGCGCTGGTCGACGGAGGCCGCTGGATATCGGTGAGCGCGCGGGTGCAGCGCCTGCAGCTGCGGCAGGAAGTGGCGAGCGAAGTGACTCGCCATTTTGGCTCCAGGTTCAGATTTCTGTCTGCCTGATATGCAAACCCGTGGGTACACAAAATCGAGCGAGAGCAAGACCAGCCGACCTGAAGGCAGCCGCAGGCTGATGGCCACGTTAACAAGCGGAGTTGGAGTTGGAATTGGAGTTGGCATGAGGCCAATTGCACCGCTACAATCGCAGGCAAGCGACGGCTTCATGCAGGCTCGCCGAAGCCTTGAGGAGGGATCACCAACTGCACAACCTCACCACACGACGCACATGTCGACGGGGTTCATGGCGGAGCAGGCTGGGCACTGGAAGACGCGGGCAAAGTCGTCGTTGTTAACGAGGGCGCCTCGGACGCGCGGCTGGCCATGAGTGTGCACGTCCGCGAGCGCCTGCTGGAGAACGGCGTTCTTGCCCACGAAACAGATCTGCGCGAAGGCCAGGAAGAAGACCTTCTCGCCTTCGTCTTCAGACAGTTCGGTTCCCTCCGGAACACCGCCGAGAGACGAGTCCTCCATGTAGGTCTTGTAGGCGCGAAACGCGAGGCGCAGACCGCCGTTGTCGGTGATGTTTTCCGCGGGCGGGGGGTTCCCATCGACATTTCCGAGTATCGAGCTGTCTTCGCCAGTCACACTTAAAGTGCTGTACTGCGACGAAAGGCACTGGGCACGAGTGTCAAACGCCTCGCTCGTCTCCTCGGTCCAACAGTCTCGTAGATTGCCAATTTCGTCATATGTACGCCCATTGCTGTCAAACCCCTGGGTGAGTTCGTGGCCCAACACGGACCCAATACCTCCAAAGTTCTGCGCAGGGTGCTGCGATGAATTGTCGAACGGGGACACGATAATGCCGGTATTGATCCAATTCACATTCAGAAATCCGGCATAAGCCGCGTTGACTTCGTCCGAGTGAGTCTCAAGCTCGCTTCGAGAGAGGCTGGCAACCCGATCTTGCTGATCTTTGACGACCGCTTGCTCGCCGAAATTATCTCGAGGTTCTCAGACAGATTGGTACTGCTGAGAACAAAGTTGTACGACTCGTTTCTTGCGATGTATCCGACGTAGTTGATCACGATCTCCAGCTTTGTCTCGGCTGCTTCGAACGTGGGTGTGTCAAGCCATTCGACTTCTTCGAGCCGATCAGCCATGGACTCCTCAATGAGCTCAAGCATGAGAGTGACTTCGGCCTCGCTCTCAGCATTAGGCATCTTCGCGGCCTGAGTAAACCAGGAAAGGCAGTGCGCACCCATTCAAAACAGCTGTCAGTGCAAAAAGTGGGAACGGTTTGACCGGAGAGCTTCTGGCCGAACAGTTCAAAGCTCGCCTCGCTAAACGCATTGCTGAGACAACCAGTATTGTGAGTCACGAAAGAAAATGCGAGGTACGTCTTGAGATCCTCAAGATCGGTGCTGTCAATCCACTCTTCGAGTAATTGAGTGAGGGAAAGACGCCTTGCGAATCGTCGGTCAGGTGCGCCGCATCAGTGTAAAGTCCAAGTCCCGCCACGAAATTCCCAAAACTTCGATGACAAGCATCGACCGCGTCGCCAATCGAAATTGGATTATACACTGCATCAGGGTTTGGAGTATTGGTTGTCGCGGGATCCTCAAGCATGAAGTTCGTAAAGGCCATTTCTGTGTTGATCACTGCATTCTTGACCGTGGTATTGTCACTTCCAGTGGAGTATCCAGCAATAGTGGAGATATACTTGCGGTAAGACGACTCAAGATCTGCGAAGGTTGCGTTGTCCATATAGGCCGACCAATCCAGAGTAGGAGAGGCATAACTGAAGTACACTGCGTTGACAGGTGTGTCCTTCTTGTCGTTGACCACAGCGATGCCAGCCATGAACTTTGTTCCATTTCGATAGAGTTCGCCGGGGAGCTCAAACAATTCGTCATGGGAGCTGACTTTTTGGATCTTGCCCAATCCATATTGCAGTGGCGCGCTCCCCAACACATTAGCGGTAGTATTGTCGACGCATGAATCCCAGAGCTCACCGACTAGAGGCCAATGGTCTTGAAGAATCACTTTCACGACAGAAGCACTGGCAGCGAGTACTTCATTCGGACTTGATGGCTGCGTTCGCTGGTGGTAGGAAATTGTAAACTGAGGATTGTGCACGCGAAGTATTTGGTGAAAAGGCAGCATCCTGAACAGCAAACTAACTAATTGGTACCACTTCATCTCTGATATGCTCGCAATTGATATGCATTTCATGTTTGGCTGTGTACAGTATCATAACCGAATTGGTCCCGTCTCTTTTGATCGGCAATTCACAATCTCGCCTACTATCGTGCCGTGCAGCTGAGAACAAGAACACATAACATGCTGCTGAACCTCAGCACGGAGAGCTTTTATGATTAGAAAGCTTTTGCCGATCTCCACGAAGGCGTTTTGCCCGCGCTTACGTATGAAAACCACGTCGCGATATTAGAAGCCATAGACGGTCTACGATAGTAACATTCGGCAGACCCAGCCGTCCGTCATATCACGCGCAAGTTTCGAGTTGCTGGGACCGGTTGACGAAATTTGATGTCGATCAAAGTGCAATATCTCATAACCGCTCCATCCACCGTGTACTGCAGCTTCTGGATGAATTGTTTTGAAGCAAATCGGAGGAACGGTTAGTGTCGTGCCTGACTGGTGCGTTGGCTGCAGGATTTTTTTGCTGGTCTTGCTGTGATTGTGAGGTGGCCTCAGTTTCAAAACTGCTGGGAAGCTGCAACCCCCTTCGTCAACGATGTTCGTGACCCACGACCAAACAGTATCGCCTTCACGAACCGTGGCGTTGACTCTGCATGTACCCGACGGTGTCTATGCGTGGGGAGCCAATTCTGGCGGAACGGGACAACCGACTGCTATCTGCGGTCATTAGTAGTATGTAATGGACGGGTACGTACACGTTTTTCGCCACACGTACCCCAGCTTTCATATCTTACGGGAAGATACCTCCTCTAGCCACCTGACAGTCAATGAAGCAATTCAACAGATGACGTTAGCCAAACCGCCTGTCC
>JAASGX010000851.1:0-12936 GCA_023334415.1 Phytopythium chamaehyphon | reverse complement strand
TTTAGCTCCTGATCTTGCTTGTTATCCATCGGTTCAACTGGTTGCAGCTCGAACTCCGCGCTCGCACACTATACATCGACCGAGAGCATTCCTTAGCACACGTTGACTTTTTAATGGTTGTTCACGTCTCACCTTGAAATGAGGCATCGCCGTGAGCCATGGAAGGCGACTTGATCACGCGGGCGATGCGGGTATCAGACTGTTGGGACCCACGACACATCGCGCAATAAGAACCGTTCCCTTGACACTGAACTTCGATTCGACTTACCTCCCATCCAAGAACTAGTCGACTGGTTACAGACCGCGACCAAGTCTCTCCTGCCAAATCATCAGCTCGCTCAACATGCCAACGGACAGTCCAGCCAGGATCATTTTCCGTACCTAGTGCTGGCGTCTCGATTGTTCCTGCTGAATTGGATGCATCGCCTCCAAACGAATTTCCTGTCTTGCTGGTCATGTGGTTCACCAAAAGTATCTGGAAGGCAGAAAGCGTCAAAGATGAACGGATTGGGTCAATTTCACCAACCAACGTCGTACGCAAGCGTGGAACTCGACTGCGATCGAGTGCAACAGTGCTGCCAGGTCATCGAGCGTTCGAATTCGCTGCGAGTACTCATCGAACCCATGACGAAAATGGAACGCGACAGTATCCAAGACGATGAGTTTGCACTGCATTGCCAAAAGTCAAACGACACTTCTTGCAAGAAAGTAGAATAATTGCACCATACCCCTTTCACTTCGCTAACAATCTCGGGTAGAGAATGCACGACTTCCATTTGCTCCACAAAGTCGTGCACTCGGTAGTATGACATCCCTTGCAGTAGATCATCTCGTGCCTGTGAATGCCATGGGAGGTCGAAGTGAGAACACTGGCAGATGCAACCAAATAAGGCAAAGCATACGATTCCTAGCTGCGGGAAATCGTCGCAGAAGTGCGCTGCCATCTCTGCAACCCGCTCAATCATGAAACTCCCTTCACTGTCTGCCGATTTGCACGTCCTGCGTGTTATCACTCCTATCACAATACTGGCAAGACGGCATTTTTGTACCAATAAATATGGCTGACGACTGTGGCTCGCCGTCATCTCGCACGCACTGTGCAGCAAGGCAAGCGTGGATTCTAACGATGACGAAGCGTTACTTTTGCACCACACTATGAAATAGTACGTGCATCAACTTACGCTAGCTGTGTTTTTCCGGTGCCAGGAGTTCCACCTGCACACAATATGTCAGAGTTGGGAGCTTCATCAAATCAATGTCAAATAGTAGCGCACAAATTTCAACAACCTCTCCGCGAGGCAGACCGCCGCCCAGCAGCTCGTCAAGCTCGCCGACAAGCAGCGAGATCGGTCTTTTGGCCGACGTTTCCTGCGAGTGTTTCTCTCTCAGCAATCGTGTCTACCTTGCTTACTGTAGTACTTGCACAGCACCTGGAGCACTTCAAGCGCTGACGCCCCGAACGGATCCTTGCTGCCGTCCTCCTTGAGCCCCTCAATTATCGCAGCTGCCTCTTTGACGCTGATCTTTGCCTCTTCAATACTCAAGTCACCTCGCCGCTCCAATGCACAGCTGAAGCTCAATAGTATCACCGCTGGCTAGCTCGCGCGCTGACAGCTCGAGCACCTCGCCAACGCTCTGGAAGCCCGCGCCCATCAGCGCCGCTACAGCACCCTCTACGTGAATGCATGCCACACCTGTAAAGCCGCTACATATCCTCCTCACCCAGCACGGACGGCGCGATCCCAGTCGTCGCCAGCGGGGCATCCATATCCCGCCTTCAATCTCGGTCCGAAGAATGTCAGAATGCAGTGTCGAAATGGGGTGAAAAGCGTCGAAATGCGTAAAAAAGTGTCGAAATTCCCCGCCGGTCATTTCCGGGGCTCCCCTTTGCCGCACCCCCAAAACCGCGACCCTCTCGCTCTCCGCTCGCCGTCGCCATGGCGCTCCGCCTGGGCCTCTCGCGCGCGCTGCTGCGCTCCGCGGCCTCTCGCCGCGCCTTCAGCGTCGCGCCGCACGCCGCCGACAAATTCGTCGTGGTGCGTGCGAACTTACCAGCGGACGGACGAAGAGTCCAACCAGGCCTGGCCTTATGGAGACAAATGGACTCGAAGCCTGGGCTAACGGAGCTGACGACGACCGCAGGACTTCCCCGAGGAGCACGAGGGGCTCAACATCGAGTTCAACTGGTCGCTGGCCGACGACGACGTGACGCCGCACGGAGACGCGTACCGCAACCTGGCCTGGGCCAAGCTCGCGGAGCTGGCCAAGGCCGAGAAGGCCGGTGCGTCGCTCTCTATCTAGCTATTGCCGCTGCGCTCTGGGGCTCACAGCGCGAACTTGTGCGTTGTGCAGCAGGGAAGAAGGCGGAGCTGAAGGAGGTGGACGTGGACGTGTCCATTGGCGAGTTCGAGCCCGTCTACGAGAAGGTGAGCCCATCGCGTCTCGGACTGTAATTCACCCGTAGCAGGTAGCACTAACTAGCAGCGCCTCCAGGTGACGGAGCACCTGTCGACGCTCGCCAGCCTGTACACGCAGGACGGCGCCGTGGGCTCCTTCAAGGACGAGCGCTCGCGCGTGCGCGTGATCGCCGACTCGCCGCTCGTGGCGCTCTTCGCGCAGAGCCTGCTCGTGCGCGTGCCCACCAAGGACCCGCACGCCGCGCGTCCGATCGTCGTCTACTCGGCCTCGACGGGCGAGTTCCAGGGCCAGCCTCCCGCGGCCTACCTGCTGCTCGACAAGGACGATGAGGGCGCGCTGTTCGCCAAGGTCGTCGTCACGGGGGCCGCCAACCTCGCGACCATCAAGGACGCCGTCGGCCTCGCCAAGAAGAAGCTGATGGAGCAGACCGAGTCCCCGGCGCTCGTGCTCCCCGCTGACGTGCTCCTCAAGGACGACAAGTCGGCGCTCGTGTTTGGCGCCTCGGGGTCGGCGCGTGCCAACGCCATCAACTCGGGCATCCTGTACGCCGCGCACCTGAACATCTGGAGCGCTGCCGGCGTGACCTCGGTGTTTGGCGGAGCCGTTGCGGACGGCGCGGCCGTGACCAAGAAGCAGGTCGTGCCGACGGAGAACGGCGCCGCCGTGCACGTGCCGTGCCACAACCTGGTGAACGCCCCCAAGGCGGCCATCTTTGTGCAGAAGTCGACCTCGGGCGTCAAGTCGATCTCGCCCGCTGAGGCCGCCGCCCTCCTCAAGAAGGCGGACGCCGACATTGACAGCGAGAAGTTCGAGCAGCTCCTCAAGGTGAGAGCCATTTGCTGGCAAAATTGTGGATGTTGGGATGTGAATGCTAACAGAACCTTATAACACAGGACGCCGAGACCAAGAGCTTCGTGGTGTCCAGCGACTCTGACATTGCCACGGCGTTCGCCAAGGTGTAAATCGAGCAGACGGCAGATCGAGAGCGCATTGCCGCCGCTTGTTCACGCGCTGCTGCGAGAGAGCGGTCCTCTTGTTTTTTACCCGCTCCTCGCGGTCGTTTGGCAGGCGACGAATGAAAGCAACACGGTACCCCATGAAATCCAAAACAGCCCTTCGTCATTGAGCGCACTGCTGGTGAAAGTTCAGGACGTCCATGTATTCACTGCTCAATTTGCTGCGAGCAGCAAGCAATATGCAAACCTTTCGTCTCAGACAGCTAAGGGTGCTGCGTCTACCACTTGCGCGCGCGCTCGGCGGCCTCGTTCTTCTTGTCGCGGGCCCGGTCAGCGACCTCGTTCTTCTTGTCTCGAGCGCGGTCGTAGGCCTCGTCCTTGGCGTCTTGGGCGCGGTCGAGCATCTCGTTCTTCTTGTCGCGCGCGCCGCGCTTGGCGTCCTCCTTCATGTCGCCCGCCGAGTTGCTGGATAGGTAGTCCTTCCACTCGTCGGCCTTCTCGCGTACCTTGTGCGTCCAGTCATCGGCCGTCTCCTTGACCTTGGAGGCCACGTCGTCGGCCTTGTCACCCACGCGGTCGGCCGCGCGCCTGCCCTTCTCGCGGGCCTCGCGCTCGGCCTCGTCCGTGCGTTCTCGCGCGCTGTCCCGCCATTGCTCGGCCTTCTCGCGCGTCATGTTGCGCAGGTCCTCGGGGCTCTTCATCGAGCGGTTGTGGGGCTCGGCCGTACGGTTGGTGCGGTCCATCCAGTCGTGGCGCTCGCGCTCGTGGTTGCGTGCGCGCTGGCGCATGACGTCCTGCCCGGTCGCGCGGTTGGATCGTCAGTCCATTGGATATGGCATTCGCATGGAGGAGACGCAAGTGAGACCGCCACACACCTGCACGCACTGGCGGTAGTCCTCGGTCTCCTGGTCGCAGCGCGCGCGCTCGAACGAGCCGCCCCAGAGCTTGTGGAACCAGTCGCCGTAGCACTGTTTGACGCGCTCCTTGAGCTCCGCACACTCCTTGAACTCCTCCATCTCGTCCTGGCGCTAGCTGTGCTGCTAGGTGGTGACACTGGTGGTGCTTGGTGCTTGGTGGGGAAGCGGCGAATCCGCGAATGCCGTCGAGCCTCGCGTCGAGCGAAGCAACTTGCTGGCGATGCCAAAGCTGTAGTTGGCGTGTCACGGCAATGACGCCCACTTCAAGCAACTACCTCTCATATACAGTTTTAATGTGGAAAAGAATGGGATTGAAAATCATTATCTATACTCAAAAGATTGCAGAAATAGATGCACCGCCGCATTTAGTGGATCAGCGTGAGTTGAGACCGTTAGAGCGCTTGTCACAGTCGCGTACCGTGCGCGCAGCGCGCATAGGTCCGGGTGGCGCGGCCGTATGGCTCTTTCGTGGACGGTTCGCGCTTTGCGTGCGCTTGGAGCAGCACGTCGTTAGACTGGTGTTGTGGTCCGCCATACAAACTTCAAGTGATGCGGCCTCTCCCCCTCGTTCTCTCGAGCCAGCCACATACAAAGGCCAAGAGGGCTTGCTTGGCGCTCTTGGCGTTTGTATGGCGGCCCTTGGCGCCGGTTCTTCTTTTTTTTATTCCACGGCCGAGGCGCACGCGAGGACAGGTAGCTGCCCGCCGCAGCTCCAGCTCCGCCAAGCTCAGCTCAGCTCCAGCTCCAGCTCCAGCCGCCGGCCTCCCGTCGGCCGCCTCCAGTCGGCCGCAAGCGCCCCGCGCCCGCCTCCCGCCCCGCCAGCCGTTCGTTCCGTCGCGCTTGCGAGCGGACGAGAGCGACGCCCAGGCCGCCCACCCAGTCGGCGGCGCAGATCGCGACTTCCGGTGCGTTCGAGCGGTGGCGACGGAGATGATGACCGAATGGACGGCTAAACTAACTTAATGACTGAAGGAACGACAAGGACCGGCGTAGGCGAGCATGGCGCCAATCGGCAACAGCTTCCGCGGCATGATGCGCGGCAACTCGTCGAGCAGCGGGTCGGTCGAGTCGTCGCGCTTCTCGGACGAGAGCGACATCCAGATGCAGGGCTGGATGCGCAAGCAGAAGGAGACGCTGCGCTCGTGGGCGCGCCGCTACTTCACGCTCAGCGGCAAGGTGCTGACGTACTACGACAGCGAGGACACGAACCGCGCGCCCCGCGGCGTGCTCGAGTTCGCCGACGTGACGGCGCTGACGACCGAGAACAACGGGCTGTCGCTGCACCTGGTGAGCGGCAAGGAGGTGCGGCTGATCGCCGACACGCACGTGGCCTACTCGGCGTGGATGGCCGTGCTGTCGGCCGCCGTCAAGCAGCCGCGCAGCAGCAAGAACCGCACCAACAAGGAGGGCTGGGCGCACTGCCTGACGGACGACGACGTCTGGACGCGCTTCTTCGTCGTCATCAAGAACGACAGCTTCAGCTGCTACGAGTCGGAGGACGACGACGCCGAGCTCGCGCTCTCGGGGCTCACGCGCGCCGTCGAGGACTGGGACGGCAAGCGCTTCGGCATCGTCTGCTCGCTCAACCGCGGCCGCACCATCAAGCTCTGCTTCGACTCGGCCGAGGAGAAGATGTCCTGGTTCCTCACGCTCGAGTTCTCCGTCTCGTACGGCAACGCGCGCATGAAGAAGGAGCTCTCCATCAAGTCGCGCGACGCCAACCCGGTGGCGCGCGCCGACTCGGCCCAGCGCGACGCCACCGAGGCCTCAGCCGCCGAGTCGGACGACGGCGTCTGGATCTAGCCGCCCCGGCCGGGAGAGCGCCACAACCGGACGAGCCAAGAGAGCGCCGCCCGTCAGTCGTAAAATGCGTAGAGACCGGCCCGCCAGGGGGAGACGCATCGCACCGCCGGCCTCCTGCTGCTCGCCGAGGGGCCCGAGGGACAGAGCCGACATCAACAGCAACAACATGGTAGTAAATATGTGAGCCGCTTGCTTGTGCGTGCGTGTGTGTGGGCGTCGACACTAGTGCCGTCGCCTGTGTGTGTGTCGGAAAGAATTGCATCTTCTGCAGCTTGACATCCTGGTGCCCCAATGTGCGAGTTTCGCTGAATCGGACCGTCCAAGTCCTTGAGGAGCCGACATGAGCCGCCGACGACAGCTGTGGACACCTCGCGGCGTCGTTGTCAACCATGATCAATGACTCGTTGATCCTGGTGCTTGAAGCTCGTGACTCATGCAAATCCGCCCTTGCGTTTCCTTGAGGAAGCGGTGGGCGGAACGAGCCCGGCTATGCCAGCAGGAGCCCTGGATATGTTTGCGATATACACCCCACTTCATCTGCTTGGATGGCATCGCCAAGGCAGGCATCGAGGCAGGCATGACGCTGCTCGCGACTGAAAGTGCAAGTGAGACCGCTTCGAATGTGGGGTGTGAGTACGTTGACACCAGTGCTATTGGGAGTCCCAACTTCTCACCCATCTAGCATCAGCGCTGATCAAGTGCTGGACACCAGCCAATTTTTTCTCGGAGCATCTCGCAAAGGCGAGTACTAGACGCACACCAACCGGCTGCATGCTCGACGACACCAGCGCTCATGCCGCCAACAGGAGACCAGTAGCAATGCGGCATGCCGTTCATTCGTGGACCTTCTGCCCCCGTCATCCTATGTTGAACAGGCGCTCTGCTGGCATGTACAGTAGCGAACTGCTACTCCAACACCAAGCAGTCTGGTGCTCATGCTCGCAGATTGCCATGCAACATGCACGCACAGGACGCTACGTCATCGACCCACGAAACCATCGCCATGACAGCGTCACGTGGAGAGCAAAATACAAAGTTCATGACACTTGCCCCGTGCGATCTTCGAACACGCCATTTTGCACTGATTTCCCAGCAGGCCGAAAAATTCCACTCTCGCCTGAATGGCAGAGAAAAGCCGCGAGATTCTCTAGTGTTGAGCCTGGCGGCGGCCGGCGCTCCAGCCCCAGCCGTCCACTCGGCCTCTCGCCGCCGCCGCTGCCGATGCTGCCGCCCGAGGACGAGGTGCGCTCCGCTAGTGTTCGCTCCGCTAGTGCTCACCTCGCTAGCGTTCTCTACCTTTGAGGCGGCCCTTCTCCCTTCTCCTCCGCTTCGAGTTCCTCCGCTTGGAAATGGAAGGAGCGACAGGGGAGCGGGGCCGCGATCCCCCGGTTGGACCCGCGCAGTCGCCGACTGACGCCATGGCCGCGCAGGAGTGGAGGGAGCGCTTCCGCGCGCACTTCTGGGACGTCGAGGACGCAGAGGTCGCCGAGCCGAGCCGCCAGCCCCCGCCAGCCGATGGTCAACCAGGCGAAGAAGAAGGCGAAGATGGAGAAGACGAAGTTGGTGAAGCAGAGCGGGGCGACCGGTGGCGAGAGGTGGATCGCGTGCTGCAGCAGTGGAACGCGCGGCTGCGCGCCTTCTTCCTGCTCGAGGAACACCGCGGCCAGTCGCTGCCGCCGGCGCCCGAGCCGCCCGCCGCCGTGCTCCTGTGGCTGCGCAGCCAGGACGCTGTCTTCCGCGAGTGGAACCGCCGCTTCCGCGAGTTCTTCGTCTGGGAGCGCGCTCCAGGCATCGAGGGCGATCCCTCGCCCTTCTTCGTCTTCTTCCGGGACCCCGACGCGGTCTTGCAGGACTGGAACAGGCGCCTGCGCGCCTTCTTCCTCGGCGAGCTGCAGCAGCCGGTGCCCGCCCTGGACGACGCCGGCGTCGCGGTGGTCACGGCCGACCCTCTCTCCGACGGCGTGCGCGTCATCGACGACAGCCCGTACATTTACAAGCCCTCGAGCTACCTGAAGGTCCTGCCAGACAACCAGCTAGAGGCGAGATGGCACCGCCAGGCCCGGATGGAGCCCCGCACGCCAGTCTCGCCCCGCATCTACTCGGCCGACAGCGTCAAGCCGCCGCTGGGCGAGCCGCCGACAATGAGCATCTGCATCATGATTGTCGGCACGCGAGGCGATGTGCAGCCATTTATTGCGATCGCCAAGCGACTGCAGGAAGACGGACACCGCGTTCGCCTAGCCACGCACGCCATCTACCGCCAATTTGTTATCTCCCAAGGAGTCGAGTTTTACCCTCTCGGAGGTGACCCGAAAGAGCTCGCCTCGTACATGGTAAAAACAGGTGGGCGACTAATCCCGATGAAGCTCGAGACGATCCAGAAGGACGTGCCCAAGAACATGCAAATGATTAACGAGATCCTGCACTCAACGTGGCCGGCAGTGTCGGCAGCTGACCCGGATGCAGGAGGACCGGGCGTTCCAGGCGAGCCGTTCCGCGCGGACGCCATCATCTCGAATCCCGTCACGTACGGTCATATCCACGTAGCAGAGAAGCTTGGCGTGCCTCTGCACATCATGTTTCCTCAGCCATGGGTGCCGACGGTGGCATTTCCTCACCCGCTTTCCAATCTCCCGTATCAAGACCGACCCCAGCGGCGAAACTACTTGTCGTACAAGGTTGTGGACTTGCTCATGTGGGAAGGCACCGAGCGGTATGTGAACAACTTTCGCACTGAGGTGCTCGGTCTACGGCGTGTTCGGAAGGGGGACGGAGGACGTGATATGCTGCTGGATCTGGCGATTCCACACTCGTTCATGTGGAGTCCGCATCTTGTGCCAAAGCCTGCGGACTGGAGTGATCTTTATGACGTTGTTGGAACAGTGAGCGTAAAGGGCGCGGGTTCTGGCTATGTTCCTTCCCCGGACTTGGAAGCTTTTCTGGGCAGCGATGGCGGCCCGATTTTTGTCGGTTTTGGATCAATGGTATTGCAGGACCCCATCGCGACGACCAAGATGATCATCGAAGCTGCTACTCTAGCGAACGTCCGTGTGTTGATTCAGTCGAGCTGGAGTGATATGGCTGGTGATCTGGTTATCCCAGAGAACGTGTTTTTCCTTGGTGAGTGCCCCCATGACTGGCTTATGCCGCGGGTGTCAGCAGTCGTCCATCACGGCGGTGCTGGTACAACCGCGGGTGGACTCCTTGCTGGTAAGCCTACATTCATTGTCCCGTTCTTCGGTGACCAGCCATTCTGGGGACGTGCAGTCGCTAGTTCTGGCGTCGGCGTTGAGCCCTGCTCGATCAGTGAATTGACGGTTGAAAAGCTGCGCGCTGCGTTTACCCAACTAAAAAGGTCAGACATCCGGGCGAGAGCTGAGGCAATGGGTCGACAGATGCGTGAAGAAGACGGTGTAGACGAGGCTGTGAAAAGTTTTTATCGTCACTTGCCGGTCACGAGAATGTATTGCGATATCTGCCGAGAGCAGATTCCATCCAAGTGGAGCATTCATGATCGTCTGAAAATGTGTGAGCGGTGTTGTTCGATTGTGGAGGCGAGACCCGAGAACTACTGGAAAAAGGTGGTCGAGTATCGTTGCGTCAACTATCGATCACGCCGCGGCACCGGCGACGCCGAAGGACCGTTTTACTTTCAGCAACAATCCATTCCAATCGTTAATGACTCGCCGTCGCAAGTATTTGTCGATGAAATGGGTGGAGCTGTTGCGTTTCTGAACGAAGTCGGCGGTGCCATGAAAGACGTCAGCCACTTCCTCGTCCTCTCGTGCTTTTCGTCGTGGGACGTCGTAGCTGTTGTGTGAGCCCTTAGATGCTAAGCACAGTCATTTTGTAATCTGAAGCGTATAATACATGATTTAGCCTCGCCGTAGGCATCACATTCATTCGTTGAGAAACAAAGCGACCATGACAGATTTTCAAGGCTCCTCAGCATTACTATACCAGGAGGGGAGGCCAAACAAATATGCGCAGGTCGCGGAGCGCTGTAGAGCACTGATGCATGAGGAGTGCGAGAATCAGCCCGAGAAATTTATCGAGCGAAGACTACAAGACCACCTTGCCCCTACTTAGGTTCGATATCTTTGTATGAGAGGAGCGATGTGTGGTGGCGGTGAACGTCTAGTTTACTCGATTTTCACTAGAAAGTCTTGCACCAGCCCAGCAATATCAAGTGCGCGATGTGTTGCATCACAGAAGATGTAGCGACGATCCGGTGAGTGCCGATCGGTACCAACGACAGATCCGGAGTGGTAGCAACGAAAAGCAAAATGAGATGCCTCACAATTTTGTCAAGATCACTTTGTTCAATTAGGTGTGCCTAAAGTGAAATGGAGGAGGCCATTGATGACGATGTTGGCTCCTGGAATTTTCGTGCGCGAATGAGGCTTTCGTACGCAGCGTTGATCTCCGCCTCGCTCTTATTTCTCTCATCTGAGGAGTGCCAAAAGTCGGGCACTTCTATCACGTTGACCGCCATCGACTTGTAGCGAGCAAGGCCCCCTCGAGTCGGCGGTTTCTTGCATGGGGCTGCAACTACCTTGTACTGCACATCTGCTACAGACTTGAGGAGGTCGCTGCTGTACGCATAGCCCTCGGCGCGCTCCTGGGCAGAATGTGTTTCTCGCAGTACATCCGACTTCAAATTGCGCAGTGATAGACGCGGAGCGTGCCGCATCGAGTACTGAAGTGGTTTATATTTCAGGTCCTCTTGTTCAATGCCTGTGATTTGTCGGACAACAAGGTGAGCTTCATACGACAGCTTGAGCTCCTTGATCGGATCGTATATACGAGCAATACGAGTGGGGTCTAAATCACACGTCATACCAACAACGGGGAGGTTGTTGTAGAACGCCTTGACTGCCGCGTCAACAGCTTTCGAGGAAGAGAAAGTGGCCGCGAGGCGCTTTGCAACATGCGCCAACTTGGGATCCAAGAGAGCAGCAAACACATGAGCGAGGTTGTTTGCCGAAAGTGCGTCCATCTCAAGCGGCTCGACACCGGCACCGGCCAGTGTTAGGGCTTGGCCCCACATCCGCTGTGTCACATTTCGAGGTACAACGCAAGCAGGCTTCTCAGCAGCCAAACAAATCGAAGTGATCGATAGGTCACCCCAGTGCATCGCTGCATGCACATGAGGTAGAATTCGCTTGACTGGGAATTCCGCATCAATTTCAAAGACAGTATCGTTCCCACCAACAAACAGAGCGGTCGAGCCGGCGCTAGAATGCTCAAAGCATTGGAAGACCACACGGACACGGGCACGCTTTGCAGCTTTATCAAGTGAAGCCACCAGTTCGTGCACCTGCCGAGGATCCGAGTCGCCTGCGATAAAGCCGAAGTAAATCAACGGCTTGTTATCGAGGGCGGCAAAGGCGCAAAGCTCTTGATGCACGGCGTTCTGCTCATCGTCCCAGTAGCCATCATCGTCCAGCTCTACGTATCCCGCAACGGTAATCTCGCTACTCCAATCATGAGGTTTAGGGAGCAGCTCGGGATTCCATAAGTACGTGTGTGGTATGCGCCATTCGGCCAACAAATTGGCAGCCACTGTCTTGCCTGTAAGGCCCAAGAAGTACCGGAACTCGTCTAGCACATTTTTCAACCCGTTCCACATGAGGTTGCTGATGACCTCATACGACACGATATTGGTTGGCGCAAATCGGTACGGCTTGTATAACTTCACATTCGCACTCATGAGGTGCGGGAACGCTTGCGTTCTGGACTGGGGGTTGTAGCTCATGCAGTGTAGCGGAACACCAAGCCGCTCTGCCACAATCGTCTGTCCAAACATGTACGGGTGTGAAATGATCGCATCCGCTCGAAACGCTCGTCCAGGTGCTAGCGGGTCGACATCAACACATGCCGGCCACAAAGAGAAGATAAGCTCTCGTAGATCATCAATTTCAGGGAACGCGTCGCGATGGCTGTTGAGTCTTGATCGAGCGAAATGAAACAACTTCGACTTGTGCCGCTGTTCCTCTTCAAAGCGTGCGTGGAGATATTGTAAGAATGCACCAGTCGTTGTAGCCCGACCACTTAGCGGGAAGAATTCAAGCCCTGCGTTCACAATGCGGTCACGCAGTCCACTACCCGTCGAAATGCGCACTCGATGCCCATCTGCCTTCAATCGCTGTCCAATTGCCACATACTGCTGCACACTTTCTTCCCATGTGCCCGTTGTGATCATGCAAATGTTCATCTTCGGAACTGTTGAAGAGTCTGTAAGAGAAACAGGTTGAGCAGGGATGGGCAAGCTTGGCGATGCTCCGTTGAAATAAGAAGTGTTTACAGAGGCGCTGCTTTTGGCGACCTTGTACGCGATTCCACAACCATTTCCATGCTTCTTCTCCATAATTTCATTAAATTTGGATTCCATTGCGAGTTTCTCTTCGGGCGAAAGCTGGACCGCAACTTGGCGGGTGTCCGTTGACTTCCTCTCCACGTCAATCATTTCGTCAGGATTCATTGCGCCAGTATGAGCATCTGGCGCAGACTTTAAACCGATAGCATTGCGGAACTTTCGGTTTTCAAAAAGAACTGTTGCCTTCTTTCGATCCTCCGACCCACGTCGCTGGTTGCGAGTGCCTGTGACGACATGATCAGCAAAAACTGCAGCACCTTGCAGCGGACTAACCAAGAAGCCGCCCACGCCTTTTACCAAACCGATGACAGCACCCTTCGTGCCTTCTTCACGATACCCTTGAGCTGGTTTCACAAAAATATCCTTCACGCCACTACCGATCTCGTGCAAGAACGCACCAGCGCCTGCGGACGCGCCCTCCAGTGCCGAGTCGGGACCGCGAGCCGAGTAGTCCACACTGTGG
>JAASGX010000850.1:0-12946 GCA_023334415.1 Phytopythium chamaehyphon | reverse complement strand
TGCTTGTAGTGGCTAGCGCCCCGCTTATCCTGGGCAGTTCTCCTCCTCAAGCTGAAAAAGGACACAACTTGGTCCGGATTCCACTCTTCCACAACGACAACAACGACGTCAATGCACTGCTACGCATCGGCGACGAGACTTTCGCTGTCGCTGTTGACACTGGGTCAAGCGACTCGTGGGTTGCGATCGATAGTGATACCACCGCAGCTGCGATAAACGGTGGTCCAGCATTTGACTTCACGTTGACGTATGGGAGCGGTCGAGTTTCTGGTATTGCCATACACGAATCAATGCGTGTGCTTGCTTCACCACCCCACAATGAGCTCCTTTTGCCGCGGTTATTGATCGGGGTGGTCTCTAGGGGTTCCGGAACCGACATTTTTCACTCTGATGGAGTCATTGGCTTAGGCATGGAGGGCCTTCAGCAGTTAGCAGTACAACACAGCGACCATCCCACAATCAAATGCACCAAGAGCAGCGCGTTGATCAACCTGATCGCGCAGAACGCCACCACCAACGCCGGCAGTGCTACGTTTGATGCAACTTTTTCCATCTATATTGACCCTTTCACAGAGAACGGCAAACTAGCAAGGTCCCAGCTGATATTCGGGGGCATTGATCCACAGTTTGGCGCGGACAGTGAGGCTTGGGAGCTGTTTCCTGTCGTTCGAACCAGCAAAGCCTACGGTTTCTGGGCATTGAGGCTGAGTAGTATAAACCTCGGTGGGCAATCGCTTGGAAGCAATGATGCCGATGCCGATGTTAGTCTTTTGTTTGCCGTGGTCGACTCGGGCTCCTCGTTTATTCTGCTTCCTCCTCATGCTTTCCGCGGTGTCGCACAAATCCTCGGGAATGGATTTGGCTCTCGGTTTTCATGCACACCACTAGATCAACCCGGCTTCGCTTCTTTTGATTGCACCTGTCGACAATGTGCTGCATCCGATTTCCCAGATCTACAACTTCATTTCAGTCGAGACGAAGACAAATGCGAATCTACAAGTCTCGCGAGCCGTGGTGGTCGCATGGTGGTTCTGCATGGGAGCGACTACGTCCGATGCCGATCTCGTGAATGTGTACTTCTCCTTGATGTGGACCCTGGGTTGGAGCCTGGTCATATAATCCTCGGTGCCGTCTTTCTACGAGCATATTACACTGCATTCAACTACACCGGTAAAGAGATCGCGTTGGTTCGGGCAATCGGGAGCAATGCTGTCGCTCTATCGATTTCTGGTAGTCCAGTTGCATGGCGCACATCTGCATCCATGATACTGATAGCAGGACTGATGATTAGCTCCACAGTCATGCTTGATCGCTGGCTCGCCCGAAGAAATCACATACACACACATTGAGTAGCGAATGTGCAATTATCCGCTGGTTTTTTATTTCTTCTTTGTGAAGGTTTCCTTTGTATCAGAGATACCGAATCCATTTCGCGTACAACGCTTCTTCGCACTCATATTTGCTTTGCGTGGGGTTCCCACCAAGCTTCAGCTTGTTTTGCTCTGGCGTTGTGTCTACTCCCTCTAATTCACTGTCGTCCTTTCTCGGAGAGAAACTTTCGATGTCTTCAAGCTGAATTGACTGCACATTAGGCTCAGCGTCACGTGTGTGTGTGTAGACGTCCACGCCTAGACTATCGTCATCTTCTTCTGGTAGCACCGAGGCGTATGAGTAGATCTCTCGTGGTATCGGAGAAGGGAGCTCGAGAATTTGCATTTTAAACACGCGAGCAAGTAGCTGGATCCCCTCGACCTCCCTATCAGAAAGCAGCGTGACTGCAATGCCGTGCACTTAGGCAAAACAATGCGGTTAAGGAACACCACGGTAGATCAGCGCAGCAACAAGCAATACATGCAGACGTGAATGCCAATTGGAAGGATATCTTTCCACCGAAGCGGCCAGTGCGGCCGACACGATGTAAATACGTTGCCGGGTCTCTCGGAAGGTCCAAATTGACCTGGTAACGACGCAATCATCGAAATCAGTCACGACTCTGAAAGTATCCACACGGAATATAAACGCACCACGAAGTTGACACTGTCGATATCGATTCCTCGTGCTGTCAGATCTGTGGAGATCAAAACGCGGGATCGAAACGATCGGAAATTATCCATCACCTGCAGCCGCACCGACTGAGGTTGAGTCCCAGTGATGCAAGCAGCTGGCCACCCCTGTGACCCGAGAGAAACAGCAAGCGCTTCCGCTGCAAGCTTGTCGTTGCAGAAAACAATGCACTGCGAGAAAATGATGTCGGACAGCAAGGCTGCCAACTTGACAATTTTTGTTTTGAGAAGTTGGGCCGGGTTGATGCGACTGGGTTCGGTGCTGGGAATAACGCTGTAGAACTGCTTGACACGCCGCAGCCAGACCTCCGGCTTGTTGTTTTGCTCACGCTCCTTCAGTTGCTCCATAGAACTCGATGATGCGATAAACTCGACAGTGACGTCATTGGGTCCGCGGACGCGAACGATTTGAGGCTTCCTCATCAAGTTCGCCACGGCTTCAAGTTGATCCGCTGTAAACGTAGCCGAGAACGCTAGTGTCTGTGCATAGGAGAGCAAGGCCAATCGTTTTAGAGTGCTCGCATTGCGGCCGATAGCGTTGGGCCTACCTGTCGCCGCTCAGGGAGCGCTGTGACGATGTATCCGATCTGTATAAAGCAGCCAGCAACATGAGGTGTCTTCCCATTGCCCTCAATGTACAAACTAACACTTTGGCTCCACGCACGTCTTGCTCAAACTCGCGTCCAACGAGCTTGTCGACTTCATCCAGCACAAGCAGCCGCACTGCCTGGCACAGAAGCGTCCCCTGTTGGATCAGCGCCTTGACGCGTCCGGGGGTGCCGACCACGATGTCGCATCCGCCTCGCAGCTTCCTCTGGGTTATCGATGCAGAAGAATCGTGAGTGGTGCTCCAAAGCCGAGGCCGGCAGCTCGGTCCCACCTGATCGTCCGCGACCGGGAGCCCGCCGATGCACGCCGCGACCGCGCACTCGGGCCGGAACTGCGCGATCTGGCGCAGCACGGCCTCGATCTGCACCGCGACCTCCCTCGTGGGCGCCAGCACGAGCGCCAGCGGCGCACGCCCGGCTGCCGCCGCGTCCCCCGCCGTCGCCTGGCGCTGCCGCTCGCGCCGGCGGACCGCCAGCTCGACCGCCGAGACGCCGAAGACCGCCGTCTTGCCCGTGCCCGACTTGGCCTGGCCCACGAGGTCGCTGCCGAAGATCGCGGCGGGTAGCGCGCGCAGCTGGATGGGCGACGGCCGGCGGAAGCCCATGGCCGCCAGCGCGCGCGCCACGTCCGCGTGCAGCGGCAGCTCCCGGAAGGCCGGCGCCGCCATCCCCGTCACTACGGAAACTCTCCTCGCCTGAACCAATTAACGCGTTTCCGCCGCGCCGGTCGATTTCCGTATCGGCGGAAACGCCAGCTTGAAGGGAAGGGAGAAAGTGCGGAGGCAGGCAGGCTGGTCCCCCCTCCGGCATGGGCAACAGCGCGAGCGCCACCAGCGCCACCGGCGGGCAGTACGACGGGCGCTTCTTCGCCGGCCGGCGCGTCGAGTTCTCGCTGGCCAACTTCCGCCATCTGCACGCGCAGCTGCTCGAGTTCGCACGCCTGCCGCCGGCAGAGATCGTCGAGCTGCTGCGCGTGCTCTCCGAGTTTCTCATCTACTCGGACCAGCACCGCGGCCGAGACGCCGCATCGCCCTCGGGCGCCACGCAGGACGCGCAGGCCGCCGCCTCCTTCTTCGACTACTTCGGCGAGAAGAACGTGCTCGCGCTGCTTGTGGAGCTCGGCGCCAGCGCGCCGCCCGTGCCCGTGCAGATCCAGCTGCTGCAGACACTCAGCATCCTCGTGCAGAACATCGCCACGCGCACCTCGCTCTACTACATCCTCTCCAACAACTACGTCAACCGCCTGCTAGAGTGCCCCTTCGCCGTCGAGGACAGCGATGACGTGCGCGACTGGTACGTCACGCTGCTCAAGGCGCTCTCGCTGCGCCTCAACGAGGAGACGGTGCAGTTCTTCTTCGACTCGACCACCTCGCGCTTCCCGCTCTACGCGCGCGCGCTGCGCTTCGGCCGCTGCACAGACAACATGATCAAGGTGGCCGTCAAGACGCTCACGCTCAATGTGCTGCGCGTGCCAGACGACCGCGTCCGAACGTTTATTCTGCAATACGAGGACATGAACTACTTCCGCGACATCGTCGACAACGCGAACGACATTGCACTCAAGATTCAGGGCCACTTAAACCTGTGGCCCACGGATTCACGGGATGCAGCGGCGTCGGCCGCGCTGATCGACAAGCTGGAGGAGTCGATCGACGAATACATCGACCACTGCTACTACCTGCAGGATATTCTCGACGTTAATCTGCCAGAGTTGTGCTACAAGGTTGGAGAGCTGTTGTATATGCTGCACGTACGCGCATTATTGGCGGCCAGCATTCTTCCCGACTGCAACCCTCCCCCACAGCGTGTCTCGACCCGGCTTGCGCTGTACCTGCTGACTCGGTTAATGGGGATTTTTGAGCACACGCCACTGCTCAACGCGGTCACATTCATGTACGTGATTGGAAAGCTCGATAAACTACAACTTGATAGTTCGTTAAATCTAACAACAATGGGCTTTCATGGCAGGCTGATGAGCCCCGATACGGTAGGCCACTTTGAATACTCTACTGTTGCTTTAGGAGCGGGTTCCCGGCGCCAAAATCACCAGAACTCGCTGTCTAAACTGGTGAAAAGCGAAGGCCCCGAATTTTTGACAGACGAGAGTGTCTCACCGGATGGTAATATCGCTGCTCAAGAATCCGTGTCTTCTCCTAGTGAGCATGCCTTTCGCGCGCATTCGTCAAATAAGTGCAACTCGTGGCTTTGCTATCTACAGACTCGTTTCGCCATGGGTGAATGGCCAGTCGAGGAAGTGAAAAGCTTTACATTAGAAGATCCACTGTCGTCTAACCCGTTCCGCTCATCTCTGATAGCATTGATTCAATCGTCGGATGAAAGACTGTCGTCAGCGGTGATTTTGTTGGTGCTGAGTATCATCAATAGTTCGTCAGTCGATCAATCTTTGCTTCGTGAGCTAGGACTCCAGCCATACAGCCACCGGCGTCACAAGCGCCATACTTGTACAATAAAAAATGATGAATCGTGCAAAGTAAGTTCAGGACAAGATGATGAAGTCAATGATAAAGAAGATGATGACGAAGACGACGATGAAGAAGATTTAGAAGATCGAGTCACAACCTCGTCTGGATCGTCTTTGGCCTCGCCTTCCGATTCTTTTGCCGATTCATATCCGCATTGGCTGGTTGAATCAGCTCTCTCGGTACTATCGCAAAACCCGTCGACGCGACTTCTAAATGCCCAACTTTGTGTCCGCTTGATTGTCGACTTGATTTACGATCCACGAGCAGAGACATCGCTGAGATTAATCCCCGAGCATGCTGTAAAGCTGAAAAACCTACACTCGATTAGCTCCCATATGGTCATGGAAAGCATGCGCGGTTCGATGGCTGATGTCGATCTGTTTGTCTACGTACTCGAAGACGAATTTGATTCATTCCATTCTGCAGTTTTTCCGATGGTTTTAAACTTACAAGGATCGTCACCTTTCGAGATCCTAGTACCTGCACCCGACGTATTAATCCAAAACTCGACCAGCCGCAAAATTGCAGCTCTATTGGAACTGCGTGAGCCTGCAAATGAGAAGGAGATGTGTAGAAAGTCGATGCGGGCTTTTTTGTTGTTGCGGAAACTACGGTACCTTCTGGATGAGACTTACCAGACAGACAACTTGGAACACTTTATAGCATATCGACACCATCACACGACTATCTTATCGGAGGCTGCGGGGTCTGCAGTCCCAGACAAAGCCTTTGCAAGCTTGGATGGTATGGTGACACTTCCTTGCTTGTGGCGGGAACAGCGTTTCATGCTGTCGCCTGCAAAGCTTCTGATGGTGCTAAACCCAGAAGCAGCCGTTTTTGTCGAGAAGAACGTTCTCCAAGGCGACCAAGCTTGCCTTGACGATACGGTTGGAGTTGTTCGTCTCTTTGCTCCAATGCATCGCACTTACTGCTCGGTTGATGGCAAGGATGAGCGAGTACTTCATTTGACGATTTCGTCCGCTGTTCCTGTACGTGGGTGTCGATGTGACAAGAAGAGTAAAGAAGTGAACGGACACAGTGCAGATCGAGCTCTGATGAATTGGCATGCATCCATCCTGTTTGGCAGTGGTGAGGACTGCAGCCAGGCGCAGGCCCACATTGATTTGTGTCGAGCAGAGGTCCGTGCGTTTAAGTTGACACAGATAGAGGAGAGTCTGTCGGTCCATCTAGAAATCACTCCGTCCGTGGAAAATCACCGCGAATTTGATGTGCGGCTTAACGCTGCACTAGCCGGAGATGGGAAAATATAGTAGCAACGTTGATGCCTCGAAAGAGTAATGAATCACTCGGGTTTTGTTAGAAATGTGGTTGTTTACTTTCTTTGCAGTGTGGATGTGGCGCCATTAGTCTTCTTGCGACTCGATGTTGTTCCAGTTGCTCCTCCCATTACTTCCTTTCTCGCGCGGAGGAAGGCAGCACGAACTTCTTTTGCACGCGCATTCAAGAATTCGCTCGGAAACAAGTTGCTCGCGTCTGCCGCAAGACTGCGAAGATCCTTTGTGTTCTACCCAAACAAATACATCAATCAACATTATAGTTCGGTAAAGATACCACCAAGCTAAACGAACATCACCTTGAATAATGCTGCGACCAGAGCAACAAGCGACTGAATCTGGTCGGGTTCGGTGTCGCTGTAGATAGCCTTGACAGCGGCATGCAATTTGTCGACAGCCGCCTGGCGTTCACTGGCAAGCTGACGCTGACGTTCAACAATCTTGAGTTGTACTGTTGTGCCGTCAACGTCTTTTGGCTCGGGAGGAAGAAGCACAGCGGCGTGTTTGATTAGGAACTTGACATCTGTGAGCGCTGGAACGTGCGCGTAGATTTGACTAACCATATTCTCGATAACTGGTGGCTCAACGCGATCAAAGTAGATAGCACGAAGCTTGAGCTCAAGATCAGCAGCAAGCTTTTTTCGCTCGTTCTCTTGTGCAAGTGCATCGAATGCCTTTCTTGTTGCTAGTGCATCCATCCTCGCCAGCGCTGTATGTGAGAACTCACCAGGGAAGAAGCGCTCGGCGTTTCGAACGAATGAGCGGAAATCACTGCTAAGCGGAAATTGCTTCACAACCCGACGCACGGCAGCAGCAACATGACCAATTACTTCGCTGTTGCTGCGATCCAATCGGTACGTGTCGAAGCTCAGTTTGTCTCGAAGTTCATTTTTGAGACGCACGCGCTCGTCTTTGCGGCGTAGCTCTCTCAAAATCCGCTGACATGGTGTTGCTTCCTGTGATTTGTCCGGATTTGAGGCGTCTTCTGGTGCGGGGACAACATACTCCTCCACGAACGATACAAACTCAGGACTGAATGGTAGTGGCGGCAACACCTGCTTACTCCTCAGCTTCTTCTCAAGTGGCGTCTCCTCGATGGCTAGCACACGCAGATTTTGCAGTACTCCAATCTCACTTGGAAGCGATGCCAACGCAGTGGTGCTTGCGTCCAATACCCGCAATGCCTGGCAATTGGCTAGCTCGTTCGGAAGTGACTGAAGCCTTGGGTTATCATTCACATACAGCTCTTGGAGTGCGGTGAAGCGTCCAATTTCTGCTGGGATCTGGTCAAGGCGGTTGAAGCTGAGATCAAGACGCACGAGGAAAAACGCGAGAGCTACCACAACGGTTTCGGGCTCGAAGAGCTCTCTTGGCACTCGTGGGAGACATCGCTGTGACCAAAAGATGACACCGCAGGGGGCTGTACCTCCTGCCGCCTCTGATTTATCTTTTGTGCTCGTCGAAATGGCGATCGAGACATCAGCAGCAAACGACCGGGCCATTTTCACGACAACAGATCCGTGTCGTGAAGCGACGGATTCAAAGATCTATTGTTTACCGTGGGTGCTCTGACACATGTCCTAAATGGCAGGGTTTCGGTGGATATAGGGCAGATTACTCGGATTCTGCTTGATCAGTAGTCGAGCACCTTGCTCCTCGTCGATCGTGACCACCTTTGGTGCGGTGATCGCTCCGTCTTGGCTGAGCTTGGCTTCAACACGCCTCGTAAGTACAGAGACGGAACGAACAGAGTGCACCGAGCGAATCGATTTGCACTCGGATAACACGGAGCTCGCGACACTTCGAGCATCTTCATCGTCATCACCACCGCCGACACCTTCGTGAGTGCGGCCGAACTGCTTACTCATGGCACGTTCTAATTGTGCGAGATTGCTACCGGTGAGTGCAGCCGGCGGCTTGGCCCCTTCTCCGTCGTCGAGCTGCTGCTGCTCACGCTTCTCCTGCGCTTCCTCGAAGTCAACGATGGATTGAACTTGCGCGAGCTGCTGCTCTATTTGGGCGACTCGTGCCTTGATCTCGACATCGTCGAGGAACTGGTCAATGTCGAGGTTGTTGGCGAACGCAATCAGGTCATCGGCTTCGGCGTCCTCGAGGCACTCGAGTTTTTCTTCTGCTGTTTCTTTGGTGAGTGCCCACATGGGCCTCTTGCTAATAGCCGCTTTACTTGCTGCATTGTTGTCGCCATCGTCATCACTGTCGACTCCACTGCTATTTCGCACAGCCTCTCGCATTTTGGCCTCGCGCTGTGAGAATCTGCCCAAAAGCACAAATATGAGTCGTGCAGCAAAACAAATCGCATCAGTCGAAATGCGACGGACTTGTCCTTGCGTTGACGTCGGCGTGCATCGTCTTCGATCAGAGCCTCTTGCAAACGCGCACGCTCTTTCTGTAAATCATGGAGCCATTTTTTGTGCTTCGAAAGCGCAGTGTTCTTGCGGTCGCGCTTGATTGCGTGCTTAAGAACGACGTTGTCCACATGAGTGTGAATGACATCAACCTGAAAGAAAAAACACATCAGTGAGACCTACCGCGGGCTCGCTGAGGATGGGAACGTTCATCCCCAGCGCTTCCCCTGGGTTGCCCGCGAGGAATGCAGCCTTGCTGTTGTCCGTTGGCGACGGTCCATTCACAGCCGCTGCAGGTCGCCTCGCCTCTCTCGCCAATGCTGAAAGCGAAATTGAACACCATTTACACTAGTTAGGGAACAGCGTTGCATCTGGAGCATCCAATACGCACTTGTTGCCACGCCGTTGAACGGCCTGTTGCACAGCATCACGCCCTTGTAGTTGCCGATGCTGACGGCTGCAGCGGGCGACGCAGCTCCCGCTCCATTGGAAAACTCGGCCATGGCACAGGCAAATATGTACAATGACCAATAAGGAGTTTGAAGAAAAATGAGCTTGGATTTGCAGAGCGTGAAGCACTAGTAGTTCCCAAGATAGCCGGGTTCATGTCAACGATCTGCGCTAGGATTGTCTAAATACGGCTCAAGGCAAACAGCAACTCAACTTGGCGGATTCCCCAAGTCTACTGGTCGTCTCCATCATGGCAATTTGTCCGAATGTGAATAAGTTAATACGTATGTGTATGTAAAACTCAACCAATCTATCTCCGCTACTCGCTCGCAAAACGCAGTGCCATCGCATCGCTTATGTCGAAGGCTTGGAGCTCACTGCGTGCGCCTCCGCTTGCCTTATTAAAAATATTTCTATTGCCGCCGAGGCCGCGGGCGCAGAATGCGACGGCCCTTGGCATGCTGGGGCGCGGCACCCATCGAGAACGAATTATTGCCTGCAGGCGCGCCAAATCCACCAGCGGCGGGAGCAGCACCAAACCCTCCTCCATTGGTCGCACCGAACGCATTGTTGGCAGCACCGAAGGCGGGAGCTGGTGCAGCCGGAGGGGCTCCGAATGCCGGGGCGGGGGCACTACCGAATGCTGGAGCTGGCGCGCTGCCGAATGCAGGCGCAGCTCCAAACGCATTGTTTTGAGCGGGAGCTCCAAACGCAGGGGCAGCTGGTGCTTGTGCTCCAAACGAGGTGGCAGGAGCTGCAGGAGCAGAGCCAAATCCACCAGCGTTTGTGCCGAATCCAGATGCAGAAGGGGCAGCGCCAAAACCCGCCGATGCCACTGGAGCGGCTCCAAAAGCGGAAGACGCACCAAAACCCGACGGGTTTGACGCAGCACCAAAGCCAAAGCTTTGCTGCGGCGGCTGCGCTCCAGCTGGTTGCCCCGATGCGCCGAATGCGAACACCGGGGTCGCTGAAGCACCAGCACCAGCACCAAAGCCAGTCGCAGCAGGGGCTGGGGAGATGCTGCGGAATCCGCTCGCACTGCCAAATGTTGTCGACGACTGGGTAGACTGGCCAAATGCCGGGGAGGCATTATTGGGTTGACCAAACGGCTGCGCCGATGACTGGCCGAATGCAGGAGAAGCATTATTCGCCTGGCCAAACGCTGGGGACGGAGCGCTCGACGACTGACCGAATGCCGGAGAAGGAGCGCTCGACGACTGACCAAACGCAGGTGAAGGGGCAGTTGGCGACTGGCCAAATGCGGTAGTTGGGGCGCTTTGACCGAAAGATGGCGATGGCGCCGATGCAGCAGCGGGCTGACCAAATGCGGGAGATGGAGCGCTTGTTGACTGGCCAAACGCCGGTGACGGGGTCGAAGAGGTGGCGCCGAAACCCGATGATCCCATTGACGTGTCTGAAGCGGTCGATGACGCACCAAACGAAAATGCTGGCGCTGGGGCCGATACAGACGGAGTACTGGAAGTGGCTGGGGGGGAGAAACCAAAACTCGTCGAGGGACTTGATGTTGTTGTCGAACCAAACGCCGCCGAAGACGTAGCGGTTGAAGCTGCACTGGTTGCGCCAAAAGTAAAGCTTGGTGTGCTGTCCTTCGAAGGCGCCGTCGAGGCTCCAAACGTAACACCAGGCTTCGTCTCCATCGTCGAGACCTGTGCAGGAACACCAAAATTGACTGCAGGTTTGGTCTCAGGTGTTGAAGACTTCGGCGCAACTCCAAACGTGAAGCCAGATGACGAAGTTGTCGTTTTCTTTTCTTCAGGCTTCTTGGCGTCAGCAGAAGCTCCAAAAGTAAAGCCAGGCGAAGCGGTCGAGGCAGAACCAGCTAGGGAGCCAAAAGAGCCGAAAGCCACACCCGCAGGCTTGTTCTCCGACTTCTTATCTTCCGGTTTGCTGTTTCCAAATGAAGACGACGAGGTTGAAGCTCCACCAAAAGAGAAACTGGGGTTTGATGACATCTTAGGAGCGGGCTCTGGTGAAGCGCCAAACGCGAATGCAGGTACAGCGGGCGATGTTTCCTTTGAAGAAACGGGGGCAACACGCTTCTTTGAAGGACGGTCAACTTCTGTCGCCGATGCCTTTGCCTCAGCGGGCGCGGCAGGCAACACACCAAACGAAAACCCGCCAGACGGCTTCGAGCTGGAATCTTCAGCTTTTCGTTTCGACGGGTTCGATTCCCCAACAGTGGATGATGTAGCAGTCGTAGCAGTGAAGCTGAAACTCGACGGGGCTGGAGATGTAGACGCACTTGACGGTGCGCTGAATGTGAACGCAGGAACCGGTGCTTTTGCAGAATCTCCATCATTTGGTGGTGAAGTCATATCCTTCGTGGGGGCGCTAAATGTAAAAGATAGCTTCTCTGTCGCATTGCTCGAATCCTTTGCAGGGTTTCCAAAGCTAAACCCTGCGGGCTTCGTTTCGGCAGCTGACTGTTCCTCAGGCTGCTTTGTTGAAGTGGTAACACCAAAAGAGAAGCCAGAAGTCGAAGGAGCAGAGGCATCCTTTGACTTGCCGCTTAATGTAGCAACACCAAAACTAAAGCCTGCCGTCGCCGGGGTGGACTCGCTCTTTGGCTGGTCACTCGCGGCTACAACACCAAAGGAAAAGCCGGAAGTGGTCGTCGCAGCATGTTCCTTTGGCTTTTCGCTGGAAGCAGCAACACCAAAGCTAAAACCACTGGCAGCAGAAACCTGCGTTGAATCGACCTTTGCCGGCGTAACACCAAACGAAAATCCACTTGTCGAAGAACTGAGCGAGCTCTTAGCTTCTGTAGCAGCACCAGATACAACACCGAAACTGAATTCACTTGGCTTGGAAGAAGTAGACGTAGAGGTTGGAGCAAGCGCAGCGACGGATGTTCCACTGGGATTGGTAGTTTCACAGCACGGGCACTTTGCGAGCTTGACCTCGTTAATTACCGAACAGGTAGGACACTTCCAAGTTCCAGGAGCTGTTTGCATAAACTTTGCCAGCGGGTTTGAAGAGTTCATAGCAGTCGGGTTGGCAGTCTCACAGCACGGGCACTTAGGTTGTGAGTCCTTGTTCGTCACTGAGCATGTCGGACACTTCCACGTCCCCGGAGCAGCTTGCATAAAGCGAGCAAGAGGATTGGAGTTATCAGTACTCGACGACATGGGTGTGCTCACAACCTTCGGCTGAGAAAAGCTCGCTTTGACAGGAGACTTGGGCTTCACAGACTTGGGCTGCGACTCCAACTTCTCCTTGGGTGACGGAGGCACGAACGAGAACGGAGCTGCAGTACCTGATGCCACACTGCCGGCAGATCGGGTCTTCTTGGGCGGCTCGCGAATAGCAGAGGGGAGAGAAAACTCGAACTGGATGCCCATATCCTCATCTTCATCGACACGTCCCAGAAACTTGCGGGGTAGCGTAAACGTAAATGTGCCCATACTGACACTTTTTTTCTCGGCCGGAGCAAACGAAGAAGGCGCCGCCGTACTAGCAAATTCCTGCTTTTGCGAGGCAGAAGCAATCGAAGACGCAGCAGCAGTCAAGCTTGCCTGTGTCATGGCAGTCGCGACTGGAAGTCGAGGCAGTGCTGACGTCGGCGGGGGGGATTGCTCCGTCTTGTCTACCAGCATACGTGTCGTAGGCTCGTCTACCAGCGCCAGGTGGTATTTTGCCCACGACAGCGATGTTGACGGT
>JAASGX010000849.1:0-12947 GCA_023334415.1 Phytopythium chamaehyphon | reverse complement strand
GTCATTATCATCGGCTGGCAGCGAATCCCCACAAGACGAGCAAAAGCAGCAGCAGGAGCAGACTCCCGGCGTTGCATCTCGCGTCATGGCACGGCTGCTTTCGTGGCGATCGAGCAAGAGTGCGGCCCACTTGAAAACCACAAGTCTGCTCGACCTCAAGCGCCAGCAGGGGACGTCGCTGCCAGTCGAACGAGAGCTGGACGACAAGGCCGCGGCGTTCCTCGAGCTGCCACGACGCCAGTCGAGCGCCAGTATCAACATCCCGCTCAAAAAGTGTGCAAGTGAACGCCTACCACTGCGTCGAGCTCCGACTTCCCGCCGTCGGCACTTCAGCAGCGGAGACGACGAGCATGCCAACCGCAAGACCGAGAGCTCATCGAAGCGGCCGCAAGCAGCGTGGAGGAAGCGGCAGCAGCAGTGTGCCAACTGCGCCCAGGTATTTTTCAGGAGCATGCCCGATATGCTCGCCGCCGACATGGCCGCCTACTGCTCGCTCGACTGCAAGACCTCCCACGGCTACATGCGGTCGGTGCATGTGGCAGTGGACTCGCAGCTTTCGAGCCTTGTTGACACGTGGGTCGACGACGGCAGTGCCAACTCTTCATCCTCGTCAGCATCAACATGCACGAGCATCCAGGAAGTCGACGAAACTGTGAAGATGCGGGGCAAATCTGAGTAGCCGTGGATCCTCATAAGTATGTTACGAATGCTGTTCATCTACCAAGCAAAGTCTTGTCTTTCATGCTCTTTGGATATTCAAGTCCAGCGGTTTCTCGTTGATGGAGTCTTCGCATGTAATTTTGGCTCCCACTCGACAAACTCATCGATGCGAACCGAGGTCTCCGTCAGCAAAGAGCAGGCGCTTGCTGCAGCCGAAAGTGGTGATGCGGCCGCCGTAGTGTTGTTCCTGACTCGGGTACTGCCAGCAGCGAATGATGAACAGAGTTCATCTCCAGAAATCTCAAGTGAGACGCACAGCAAAATCATTAGCAATGCAGAAACTCGCGAAATCGTTGGCACCATACTGGACACAGCCATCGCAAACGGCCAAGCAGAAATCATCCGTGGTGTATTTGGAAGCCCAGTCTTGTGTGAACGCCTCGATATGGTCATGCAAACCCGGTGGAAGCAGCAACTTTTGGTCCAGGCGATCTACGAAGACCATGTTGACATCGCCAAAGATCTGCTGGCACACGGAGCCGATCCAAACCAGTCTGCTTCGGATGTCAGTGTGCAAGATGGAGGCGTGATCTCAACTTACTCTGACTCAAACGAAGATCCACGTCTTCCGTTGTGCATCGCGACGGCGCTTGGCGCCATTGATGTTGTGGAGCTGCTTATATCCGCGGGTGCTGATGCCAATGCTTGCTGTTCGACGACTTCTCGTTGCACCGCGATGTTCACTGCCGCCTCCCACAACGAAGCAGAGATCATGAAATTGCTACTCAAAGCGAATGCTGACCCAAACACAACACATCCAGTGACGAGAGAAACACCTCTCCATGTGGCTGCTAAGCGATCTCACGTGGAGTGTGTCCAACTCCTTTTGGCAGCAACAGGCGTGAGATTGGGAGCTCTGAATCACGTTGGAAGCTCAGCGCTACACCTGGCTTTCGTCCAAGGCAGCGGTACGAAAACAAAAGAGGTGATTCGACTACTAGAGGCGGCTGGGGCTCCGAAAGTGAGCCCTACTAGAGTTGCGACACCAGCAAAGCCACGAGCTGTAACTTAGATAATTCGAGTACAAAGGAAACATAAAATGCAAATGCATAGCATGTTAGCTGATCATTGCGAAAAGAACCCTACGATTATCATGCTTGTGAAACACCCTGCAGCCACTGGATCCAATACGTAAAAGGTTCGCCCAACGGTGACGTCGACGACCGTAGCGCATATTTCGGCTGATGGGCAATGCTTTGAACAAATCCTTGGGGTGTATCTGCACTGCAGTGGGGCAAGTTCAGCGCTTGCAATTTTTGGAATGTAATGGTGAGATGATGGACATCATCTGCGCTGATATCGGCTGACGCGGCGACAGTAATCCCACTGTCGCTGCTAAACAACTCGCCAGCGATGCTCGTCGCGAACGCAGTAGGGTCTCCGTGGTAGATAACAGTTCCAGACATGCCGTTCCATGTGCATGAGACGTACGTCTCAACAGGAATTGTGATCTCGGAATATGCATCTTCGACGATGACCTTCGCGACTGCACCTCGAGCTCCGCGTTTGCTGGATTCATCGATGCAAGAGGAGCCGGGCGATATTTGGTCGGCAACACAGCGCAATAAATCAAGCACACTCGACATTGCCCAAGAGCCGGCCGAAGGAAGTACGGTCCAGAACAGATCATTCGTCAGGTCGATCTCGTGAATATCATCAGTGGAAAACATTGTACTAGCCGCAGTGTTGAGCAAAGGAATGAATTGGCTTGTTAATATGTATTGCAACCAGGAGTCGGTCAAAACTTGATCTCGGATTGCCTGGCACTCGTTGCACCGGTACACGTCCATCGAATCATCGGACACTAGCGTACCCGCAGCGGAAAAAGATAAAAGATCATTGAGTTTTGGCCACTCTGGCGTGATGCTGTTTGACTGGAAATCGACTCTCCATGGCGTCATAATAGGCGCCATAAACCCCATATGGGAATTGCTTGGCTCGACATGGAAAATTGGTGGTGTGCCCATGTAGTCAGTGAAGCTGATCACACAGTGGAAAGAGTTGTCGCTTGGGAAATCGAGGCTGATGATGTCCGTTGGGACACCGATCGTCGACAGCTCTTGCTGGAGCCAAGATATAAATGTCGTGGAACTCCCGAAATCATCGTAAGTAAACGTGAATTCGACGTCGTTGACGAAAACCGTAATCTTATCGTGTAGTGATAGAGTCAAAGAGACGCTCGCAGGTTTGAAGACGAGATATGTTGGCTGATGGGAAGTTGCTGGTACATCGGCAGCAGCGGTCATGTATTTCAAATCGCAGAGTTCTCTTGCTAGACAAGGGAAGATATTAGCAAAAGCCAGCCACGCTTCTTCATTCTTGAGTTGGTCTCGAATTGCATTGACTATATCCATCAAATCACCTGTGTATGTGTATGCGGTCATCGATGAGTCGCTCCAAGCAACAGTAACAAAAACGTGCGGGTTGTAAAGTCCGCTCGAAGGAGTAAGCCAGTTTGGTAACAGGTTAGAGATGACGACGTCGTGGCACGCATTGTTCTCCATGCACGCTTGAATCGTCTGTGCACAATGCACGCATACATCCGAGCTACCAAAAGGAGCAGTCCAGCTATCACTGTTACTGGACGAAGAGTTGGTAGAACTCACAGAGAACCACGATATCAGTCCTGAAAGTACTTGCTGGAGGCTTGCCTGGTTGTTTAAGTTCGTATTAACCGAAACAGTTCGCCACTCACTGACATTTCCCTCTCCGCTTGTGATCGTAAATTTGGGATATGAGACCATCGGGTCAGCGAAAGAGAAGTAGTAGAAGGTACTATTTTCCATATACGGATAAGATTGGCTCAGCCACTGCATTTCGGTGGCATCATGCAACACATTGTTTTTGACAAATTCCCCAGCGTTACCATAGGCTGACGCAGAGTACGATAGTTCAGTTCCATCAAATTCGATGTTCATCCATCCCCAGTACTCGAGTATCACAGAAGTTGCCGCTCTAAAACCCAACGTTGTCGGGTTCCATGAGTGGGTATTGCCCAAGCTCCACCCGATTGCACAGAATTCTCTTCGAAGGCAGCCGAAAAAATCAACAAACTTGCTGTAACTTGAAGGAGAAGAAAAGTTTTTAGACCATAGGTCCCAGACTCCATCCAAATCAAAGCTGCTGTAACTGGTACTATTGTCGGAATCTCCCAAACGAGACAACATTGAAGGAATTACAACTTCGTGTACTCCTGAAAAGCAACTGTAGTCAGTCACACACTCGGTGAGCTTGGTGCGGCACTCGGAACAAATGCTATTGCCGTCTAGCGGGAGTGGTGGAATATCAGTGTTATGCTCTGAAGACCATCCGCGCACGATGCTGATCCAATCGAGTACCCTCTGCCACTGGACAAATGGAGCTCCATCAAGGCGCTTGTGGTCGCTAGAGGCATGTCCTTGGATGCCGATAGATACTGTCCATGGCGATGTGGAGAATGCGTGAGCTCCAGTAACAATCGGAAAGCTTTCAAGGCTGTTGCCAAGCGATATCCAGTGCTTGACAAGATTCTCGAACTCAATTGTTGCATCACCCATGTTGGTGTTACCGCTCCAGTCGCCAACATTTACTCCACCCCATCCGCCATCACTGTTGCTACTACTGGTAAATCCATCTTCATTCATCGACGACTCGTTGTATGTCCAAATGCTTCCACCCATGCCGTAGAACTCGTCCGCGCTCATCCGCATCACGTCCATGATGAAAAACGATTCAAAGTCTGATGAGTTTCCAGTCTCCATAAACCCAGACCACCATCCATTGGTGCTGCGAAGAACATTTATAAACGACCCGATATCCACACCAAATGCTCCGGTAGCTGGAGAAATTTGGAGGCTGGTAGGTGGAGCTCGTGTGATAGATCCTGAAAATTTCAGACTCTCAAGAGGATGTGGACGGTCCAGGTCGCATGGAGGCGAACGTGTTGCCAGACATGTAATCACCTTGTTTAACTTCTCGAAACCATCTTGAGGAAAGAATTGTTGTGCTTGACGAAAAATATATGTGATATCGATACCCTCATCGCGGTCTCCTCCTGGCATTATGTGCTCCACCGCGTCGAGTAGGTAAGTGTCAACACCAAATCGACAATTTTCGTCCGCGTAGCAGGCGATTGCCAAATCCATGCACTCGCCACAAGTGTCGGATGTATCATCAACACCTTCGTACCAAAACAGGTCAAGCCCCTCCGGTGGAGGCACATACTGGAAACTCTGTACTTGCAGGGGAGTAGTGCCCAAGTAAACATTCCGAGTTTGGCGCTCCATGCGAAAGTCGTAATTACCGTCGCTTGGAAACACGCTCCGCACACGTGGCACGATGCTTACATTGCGGAACTCAACCTCGACAAAGTACTCTGGCGGGGGAACGTAAAACAAAGAAGGATCACTGCCACCAGCGTCTCCCACGTCGTTGTCACGATGGTCGTTGTGACGACCACTGGAAGAGGATTCATCACCTTCAAATGACGAATCAACGTTACGATATCGATGAGAGTCATACGACCCATCTGGGCGGTGGTGCCAACGACGGTGGTGCCAACGATGGGGATTGTCAAAACTGCCAGCGTCACCAACAGAAGATTGCGAGGAGCTCGATGATTCATCAGCGTTTGGGTAATGCAGTCGGATCCACTCGTTCTTACGCTCCAAATCGGCGATCTCAGCCAAATTATCACCAAAGGTAACAGCCACGTCGAGGTTGTAGTCGATCGTGCTGGGGAGAGAAGACTGGATGAGCTCAGTCACTTGATCCACGGAGTCATTTGATGAAAACGTTGGTGTGAAGAATGACGAGTCGTCCATGAACAATTCCATGAACAGCGAATAGTCTGGAACAGAGTATACGACCCGTACAGATGTTGGATCGTGCTTCAAGATGTTCATTTTCCCCGCAGAAGATGCGAACTCGCGGCTTCCAATCGAGCAATTGAGAGCTACCAAGCCTCGGAAAGCCTCGTCGGCCTGCTTTACGGCTTCCAAAGGTCCTTTGAGTTCCCAGCCAGCATCATCATTTGCTCCGCCGTCGTGTGATCCAGTCATGCCTGCCGAGTCCCAGCCGACGCTTCCATACCCAGACGCTCCATCGCTGGTATTACTGCCCATCGAGACGTCCTCTCGAGCAAGAGCGTTAAGAAGATATCTCGAACCAAAGCATTCGTCAGCTGCACGGTTTAAAGAGATTGCTGGATTCCAACTGGTTGGAGACATCCATAGCGCATCCTCGAAGGCTTTCTGGAGCCTCTCGTCCGAGACGAAGCGTAGGATGCAATCCCCAATATCTGAGTTCTCTATTAGTTTTGCCACATTCTCTTTGCATTCAGCACGCATTTCCCCTGGTGTCCATGGAGGAATTGCTCCGTATCGCTTGCGTGTGAATGAGAATTCTACGTTGATGATGCGTTCAACGCTAGAAGGTGTCGCCACGTAGTCAACAGCAAACAGTGTCGAGCCCGTCGAGTTCACAACAAGCGGAAACATACCCGAAGAAGATGAATCCGAGTTTGATCGCTGACCAATGAGATGAATGATCACCTGGTCGTTCGGATCGTCCGAGTAGTAAGGCCCAGACCCTTCGAGCCAATGCCCAACCGCATCATAGCCCGGAAGCAGAGTGTACAGCTGCTTGAAGCTCATAGTCACATCGATTTCGTCCGTGTCGTGGTCGTACTTCGGATACAGCATCCAGCCGGTCGCCGACGCTGTCAATAACTCGTACTCGACGTTCGCGTCGCTGTTGGTGTCGTTGGTCATATTGAAGGAACCAAACTCCCCGAACACTCGATCCAGCTCTTCAGGGGAGATTTGTCCTCGGATCAACCGTGCGGGGCCACCGATCTCGAATCCCTCCACCTCCAGCTCCGCCTTGCTCTCGATGCGATCAAGCACGAACGCCTCAAAGTCGCTCAGAGCTCCATACTGAGACCGTACCGTGATGTTGAGGCAGATGTGTCGGCGACAGCCAATCCCCCCGTACTCCCTGCTCTCAATCGTAGTCACAGTCGATGCGTCGAGGTAGGACTTTCGTGCACGTCTTAGCTCCTTCTTCCCGGCCAAAGTCGGCCGGAAGACCGTCCCAAGAGCAGGATACGCCATGTCGCGCGTCCATTCCGGGTCGAACTCGCCCATCCACGAGAGCGGCAGCGTTTCTAACGACTCGGGCCCATTGTCAGGCATCCACCAGTCGCTCGAAGACCCACTCGTGTCCCCCACTTCCACGTCATTTAGTCCCGAGCCTGACGTTGACACCGAGCCTTCGGACGTCCAACTGGTCATCCAAGCGTCTTCGTTCGGGTCGTTCATCGATCCACTGTCGCTACTTGCGTAGCTGGATGAATCCTGTGGTGGTTGGGTTGTTCCATCTTGAGATTGCTGGTCTGGAGGAGGCTGCTGTGGTTGTCCAGTGCTCGAGCTCGCTGTTACTGCAATTAGAGCAGCAACAAGTCGCAACCGCATGGCGACCGAGCCGATATGAAGCTTGAAGCGTTTGTGGCTGGTGACTTGAGCTCTGACTGTTGATGTGCAAAATGCAAAGTGCCGCGATCTTTTGATGAAACGTCGTACGAGATCTTTTCTATCTTGTCGCGCGTGGCTTGTCATGAGAGCGTGGAAAAGATCGGTGGAATGAAAAAAGCGTCCGTTTGGGATATGGATATGTAAATGATATTCAAGGTGGAATGCTTGGCAAAGTCAACAGCTTTCGTGCTGTCAATGACAGTATCTGAGCTGTGACTTGGGGGAGTATGTGAGGCTATTCGCCTGAAATCCACTGCATCCAGTACTTGAAAGCATCTTCAAATGGTTCTGCGGTTGTACGGAGGGCATACCGAGCAGGAGAATCAATGCTTTCTGCGACGAATGAGCCGTTGGCATTTACGTGAGGCAATAAATTCCCCGTGAAGCCGTGGTAAAAGACTCTCAGGTGATGCATCTCATCGGTAGCAATCAATTCCACTGACACCTTCAGGCATACTACCGCTTCAAGGGCTGGCGCGAAGGTTTTTGCGAGCTGCTCGGTGTTTCCATCGTACTTATATGAAGCCCATCGAACTGGTCCCCATTTGCCCTTGCCCCTGACATACAATGTTGCGCCAAGAGGGACTGCGATGTCGGAGTGCGTAGAATCCGCAACAAGTTCAGCAAGAGCCCCTCCAGCTCCGAGATTACTAGATTCGGTCACACAAGTTGCACCAGGTCCTGACTTTGATGTACAGCTAATGAGGTCGAATATATCAAGCGGATTCACTGGCCAATCTGTTGAAAATTCGAACATGTCGCGTTCAGCTATGGTAGCAGTGATTTTATCTGTGAAATCAACTTCGTAGTACCCTCCGTCACCATATGATGGTGTAGGGCTGCGAAGCCACGATAGGAGACCCATATTCAGCGCATATCGGCAAAAGTCGCTCACGAGACACAAGTCGCGCGTTGCTTGACAGCGAGGACATGAATACCCTGTTTCATTCATTATTGGTGTCGATTCGGCAGCGATTTTCAACAAATCTATTAGCTTCGCCCATGTCGGCACGACGTCAACAGTCTTCATCTCCATTCGCCATTTGTCTCCGTAGTAGTTTGAATCTTCAAAGCGATTATCTGTCTTGACGAGTTTAATGCTTGGTTCAAAGTTGCCGAACTCAAAGGCGTAGTATTGTCCACCCTTTTCAAAATTTCCTTCTGAAAGCACAGTAATGTTGACTCCCGCCATACTGAGACAGCTGTCATGCAGCCACGACGAGAAATGGGACGGATCATTATATTTGCGAATATCAGTGCTGCGTGTATAAACCATTTCTTGCCCGTTAAGCGTTATAGCGATGCGAGTCCCAGGGTATGTGAATAGATTGATAGTTGTTGGCGTAAATTTCAGAGTTGTAGGTTCGTGTGGAGTAGCTGGTGCGGCTGCAGCATTTGTCATGTAGCTGACGTCGCAACCAACTGACGCCAAGCAGCGAAACATTTCGATAAACAGCAGTCGGGAGTTTTCACTCTTCCATGTCACTGAATTCAAGATATTTTTTATGTCACCGTAGTAGTTGTATGAGTAATAGTTGTTCACTTCACTTCCAAAGGAACCATCAAAAGTTACATACTTGTTCTCGAAACCTACAGACGGGATCAGCAAGCTGTCAGCAAACGCGTAGACTGCAACTTCGTGGCAGTCTTGGTCTTCCATACAGTGCTGAAAAGCCTCTTCACAGTTGATGCAGACATCCCAACGTTTGAATGGGCTGGTTGCATTGTAATCACTCTCTGGCATGTCAAACCACTCGAGAACACCAGATATAACTTCGTCCACTGTGACTGCCTTGGCCCTCACTAATAGCGAAAACTCTGTCGACGAGATAACTCTTCCCTTGCTATCCTTCACGTCAGGATATCGAATAAGAAGATCGTGATACAGGATACGATGGTCGACGTTTCCATCTGGTAAGTTTATTTGGTAACCTTGTATACTTAGCCGATTTGAGTAATAATCTCGCACAAGCACTTCAATGCGATTCACCAACGATGCTCCCCAGTCATCGACATGGTCTTGCGGCGAACCAGTGCCAGCAATTTCAAGCTTAACTTGCGCTGACGATTTGAACTTTGCCGTAGTCTCTGCTGTCAAAGTCATTAGAGTTGGTATTCGTTTCGATCCTTTAGTCCCGCTTCCGTTACTGTACCCGAGAGCACACCCCCACTCAATCAAACAGCTGAAGAACTGAGTAAATCGATTTGCAGAATGCTTGGACTCAAAATTTGCCATCCACACATCCCACGCCCCACTGATATTTACCACAACATCAACGGGGTCCGTTTCATTGTCCCCATCAATAACAGTCGAGAGTAGCTCAGCGATAGATGGTAGCACAGTCGTGCGAGCTCCACGACGACATAGCTCATCAGTTACACATGCTTTCAGATGGGCTTGACACTCTGGGCAAATATCGTTTCCTGTAGCTGGAATTACAGTGCTATGGTTGCTCCACTCTCTAGTGTCTGTTGAGCTGCTTGCGCTATTAGCACTACCTCCACCGCTGTTATCATCGTTTGTATTAGAACTGTACAGGTTGTTCCAAAGCAAGTCGATCCATTCGCGAAGTCGCCTCCACTCAAGCTGGTCATACCCGTCTGTTATATTGTGATCCTGTGGTCGCTCAGCAATCAATGAAACAGACCATGGCGTGTTTGTCACTCGATATGCTCCTTCAATTGTTGGAAAATCCTGGATCGCCTGTCCGAGTGAAACCCAGTGCTGCACGAGCTCTTGATAACGAACATTCCCATCGGGACCGCTGTTGCTGCTGCTGCTATCCTCATTCCAGAATCCGGTCTGGACTTCATTTCCGCTCACCCAACTGCCGCTGCCCTCATTGCTTTCGTCACCGAAGAATGAAACATTATAAGAAAGCATCGAGCCACCTCTTGCCTCAAACTCTCCTCGACTCAAGCCCAACACCATCGCCACAAAGTCTTCAAACGCGGAATTATCTCCGTTTTCATTGTAGTTGTACACCCACCCGTTGTTTGTGTAGAACTGCGTTATTGATTTCATCTCGATCTGAAACTCCGCTGTGGCTGGTTCAATTACGAAATGTGTTGGAGGCGCGATTGAAATACTTCCGTCAATTTTGCTCCGCTGTTCTCTCGGATAGTCGAGATCGCACGGAGGTGAACGAGTCGCTAAACAAGTGAGCACCTTGCTCATCTTGATATACCCGTTGTATGGGAAGTGCGACTGCGCCGCTCGGAAGATATAAGTTACGTCTAACCCGGAAGAGTTGCTATCACCCTTGATCTTTCCAAGAGCTGAAACAAGGTATTCCTTGAGACCAAACCGACAGTCTTCGTCTTCAAGACATACTTGAGCTAATTCATAGCACTCGTCACAAGTCGAAGTCGATCCACCGAGGTCTAGACCAGATGGCGGTGGCACATATTCAAATGATGAAACTTGCAGTGAAATTGCTTGCAGTTTCGCAGTTTGTCCACGATTACTGACTGTATAATCCCATATTCCGTCGTCTGAGTATACGCCCCACACCTCCGGTGCAATACTCACATTGCGAAACTCGATACTAACTGTGTATGTCGGAATCGGAACATCATAGAGCTTTGGGCTGTGCTGCCCGAATTCGTGATGGTGGTGATGATGAAAGGGTCCCCCACCAGCATCTGGACCGAGTTGGTCATCGTCATCGGCACGATTAAATGAAGCAGAATTATCATGTGGCCAGTTAGAGTCGAGCGAGCTGTCTGAATGGTGACTGCGACGACGACGACGATGTGTCGGACCCTCGTAGCTCCCTGCGTCAGTATCCCACGATGAACTTGATGATGAACTCGTTGGTGCTGAGGATAAATATGGGAAACGCTTACGAATCCGATCGTTTTTACGCTCTAGCTCCGCAATGAGGGCAAGGTTGTCGCTCTTGACCACATAAATATCCAAGTTGTAGTGACTAGCGTTAGGAAGTGTCCACCGAATAATATCTTCAATTTCGCTGGCTGAATAGTTGCTGGTGATCGTATTAGTGCGGTAAATTTCGTCATCTAGTTCAAGCCGTAGATAAAACGAGTATTCTCGCCTAGGAAACCCAATTTGTACCCACGGTGTCTCGTAAATGATGGCGTTCATCCACCCAGCACTGCTCGGAAGCTCGCGGTCGCCGATTGAACAGTTGAGGGATATCAACTTTCGAACTGCCTCATCCGAGTCCTTGACAATATTCAGAGCTCTCAATCGCCAGGACTCATATGTTTCTGCTCCACCAAGCATTGATCCACTCGCTGATTCGATACTCCAATCAACAAATCCGTCATCGCGATCCGAGCCCACATACGCTTCATTTTCAAATGTCATTCCGCTGTCATCTCCAACATCAGGAAAGCTTGAGTGGACAAATGATGGTGGATTGGAAAGGTATTCCAGACCAAAGCATCGATCGAAGCAAGCTGACAGGGGGATGTTATTCCCATACCCCGCAAAACTCTGTTCAAAAAGCCATCTGATTTGGTCGTCGGTCACATAGGTTTGAATGCATCTCGCAACTTCCTTGTTTGCCATGAGTTGAGCCAGATTAGCTTTGCACTCGCTAATCACATCGCCTGGAACCCAAGGTGGAATCCCTCCATACTTTCTGCGACTAAACGAAAACTCCACATTCAGAGTCTGGTCATCCCAAGCCGACAAAGATGTAGAGTAATTGACTGCAAACAGGTTGGATCCGATCGAGTTAACAACAAAGGGAAACATGCCTGAAGTTGAAGTAGTTCGATCTGGGCGTCGACCAAGGATGCGTAGAATGATCTGGTCGTTTGGGTCATCAGAGTAGAACGGGCCAGAGCTGTCTATCGATTGGTTGAGCGCGTCGTAGCCTGGGAGCAAAGTGAACAGCTGGTTGAAGCTGAGAGTCACGTCGATCTCTCCCGCTTCCATGTCGTACCGCGGATACATGATCCAGCTGGTGGCGGACGCTGTGAGCAGGTCAAAGTTGTCTGAGGAATTGGAGAAGGCAATACTGAAATTTCCAGTCGTCGAAGATACATTGTCCCCGTTGCGGATGCGTTCAAGCTCTTCATTTGTCACTTGTCCTCGAATGAGCCGTGCAGGTCCGTCCAGCGTGAACGCATCCGACTCCAGCTCGTATTTACTCTCAACTCGGGTAAGCACCAACGCCTCAAAATCCGATAGCGCACCATACTGCGATCGAATCGTGATGTTTAGGCAGATGTGCCTCGGACAGTTTGGTTTCCGGTACCATTCTTTCCTGTCCACCGGCAAGATCGACGAAGTGTTCAAAACAAACTCACGATATGAGCGGAGCTCTTTTTTGCCGGCAGTTGTGGGTCGAAAGACGGTTCCAAATGCTGGGTATGGCATGTCTTTGGTCCACTTGGGGTCGAACTCGCCCATCCAAGTAAGTGGGAGTGTCTCCCAAGAATCCGAGTCATCTTGACCGGCGTCGGACATCGACGACTCGTAGGAGCCGCTGGTGTCGCCAACTTCCACACCACGCGAGGCAGAAAACGATGTTGATTCTGAACTTGACCAGGTAGTTCCCGAATCATAGTTCGAATCATAAGCGTTACCGCTGCTATCGTCTGATTGCTCAGTTTCCGAAGAGCTAGAGTCGCCGTCCGCTGATGCCCCAAATGTCTGCCAGTTGTCATCTCCACCAACAGAGCTTGCACTCCCTTGGTCTGGCGGAGACTGATCGTTAATAGGCTGGGCTAAGCCCTGGG
>JAASGX010000848.1:0-12949 GCA_023334415.1 Phytopythium chamaehyphon | reverse complement strand
GTCGCTCGTGGTGCTCGACCCGGAGCCGCTGCTGGACTCGCCCGAGCTCGTGCTGGCCGAGTCGGAGGTCTGGCGGCTGACGATGACGCCAACGACAACGCCAATGACGGCGAGCACGACGACGACGCCTACGATCATGAGTTTCTTGCGAGCGACCATGGCACCTCCTGTTTGCCTCTGCTAGCTCGTAGCTCCCCTGTTTGATTCTTTGCAAGTTGGTTCGATCAAACCTCGACGTCTGGTGAAGAACGCGAGGGAAATGCGAGACTGACTGGCGCTGGCACCGTGCAAACCGGGCAAGCTGCTGTTGCAGAGACCAAAAGTGTACCGAGAGCCGTGCAGATTGGGATTGCACTCTTTGCACCGCCAGCGGCCGGTGCCTGGCTCAGTTATCAGGGGTGATAAGCAGCCGATTTTGAGACAGGCGCGATCCATAATGTGCACGAGTGTAGAAGTTGGTGGTCTGGCAGCAAATGGGTTCCTGCAGGCTGGTCGTGCGGAGTATCATTTTGGATCGCCTTCGAGTGGCAAGCGGGCGATGCACAGGCACCGACTCTTTTCGCATCCGCATGAACGAAGGCGCTGCGTTGTAGTCTTGATCACGAGAGGTAGTTCTACAACGCAAGTACAACACACAGCGCAACGAGGCGCCGCCACTAGATTATGATGTTTTGGATTGTGAAGCGTTGTCGCGTTCAACGCGTCCAAACCCAGCCGAATAGCTATGCAACAGTGCTGTGGTGAGTGCGATGCCGCGAAACTACAGTACAGGATCGATGTCTCGGTGACGCCTACAAGTTCATTTTCATACCCTAGTGCTTGGGAAATGAAAAGGAGGCAAATCCTCACACTACGTACCGGTGCTCAAACAACCTCGCTGGCCCTGCATGAAGTGCGTGGTGGCTTTCACCAGGATAAACCCGCCGCTTACAGTACGACGACGGCGACGAGCAGGATCATCGCAGCGATAGCCGAGTGCACCGCTGAGTTTGACCCAGAATCTTCGGTGGCCCCACTCCTGGATGCGTTTGCAGCTTTGGCCCCGGCGCACGATGCCAGCTCCAAGGTGTACACGTCAACGATGCTAACGCCTGAGACGGAGCAGTCGCTCAACAGCGAGAGGTGGGTCGCCATGAAGTCGATGCATGCGCGCGACGCACTCGTACAGTCAGCGAGATACAGCACCGTGAAGGCGTCTGTCTACTTGCACTCCTCGTTTTCGGTCAGAGTGGCTTGGAACTGGTCGAGGCCGTCGTTGACTTGGTCCACTTCAGACGGGTCCGAGCAGTCCGTCAGTGAGCCGACGCCGCCGCTTCCAATCGAGGCTTCACTTGTAGAGATGGATCCGTCGCATGCCGGAATGGAAGTAAAGCCCAGCGCGACGTCGTAAAGGTTTCGGTCGGCAAACCAGCAGTCTGGTGTGAGATCTGCCATGCGCTCGCGATATTCAAAGCACTCCGAATTGACACACACCGCAGAACCGTATGTGGTGCAGTTCGTCAGTGGCTGGGATTCGTAGGCTTCGTTGAGGGCAGTCAGGTCGTCATCGGTGCACTTGTTGACAGTCGCGGTCGCAACACCAACCAGGCTGAGAAGGATTTGGAGGGAGAACATCATTTCGGGACCAGTTGCTCGTCGCGACGAAGCAGATTCTAGAGTGAGGCCTTGCTGTGCTTCGAGTTTACTTCGGCGAGCAGCCACAAAGTGGATACCACATCATTCCGGGCACCAACTTCTCCTCCTCCACGCATCCAGCGTACACTGCTGTTCGAGTGCGTGCCGCGCAAGAAATAGAAGGTCATTTCGGTTGGATTCTCTCCACTGGTGGTGAGCGGGCGAAAGTGCCGTCACCTGGATTTTCAAGATTAGGTTGAAGCGACAAGCAAGACAGCACCATCGGCGTAGAGATTAATAAGCCTCAGTTATATTGATGGTAATCAAATGGGACACCGAGGCGCCATAAGCCATCGGACTTTCGTCTCGATTGGCTGTTAGATACTCGCTTTGCCTCCACAACTCGGTCGGGTGTCGCCTCGTGGCGCCGCAAGCTGCGAGCGAAATTAAACCGCTAGAAAGCAATGAACAAGGGCAATAATAGGTGCAGAGGGCACTCGAGTGGCGGCGTTAAGCCAGCCAGGTATCAATACGAGCTCTGGTGCTGACTGCAAGTTGAAGCGGCCACGAAGTCGTCAGGTTGAAGCGACCAACATTCTGGTCCGCCCGCCGCGTGCATACATTCTTCAAGTCCCCTCCTTCGCATACAGTCGCCAAGTGAGTTCTCCCAAGCGCAATCTTCGCACATGTCCCATACAAACTCCGAGTCAAGCTGCAATCCGTCACTTCCAAAAGAAACCCCAGGGGGGGAAAGGAAAGGTTCCCGCCATGAGCTACCAGCTGCCGTCCGCGTTCCTGCAGAAGTTCACGCCCAAGGAGATCCACGAGGCCAAGCGCGCGTTCCGAGCGCTCGACCGCGACCAGGCGGCGGCCATCGCGTCCGCTCAGCTGCACGAGGCGCTGCAGGCGCTGGGCGAGAACGTGTCGCCCGGGCAGGCGGCGGTTCTGCTGCGGCAGGTGGCGCTCGCGCGGGCCGACGAGGTCTCGTGGCCAGAGTTCCTGCACCTGCTCTTCGACCTGCGCAACGGCGCGCTGGCGCTGGACCCGGCCGCGCTGCTGGCGCAGGTTGAGATCGCGCCGGTGCAGCAGGTGGCGGCGGTGGCTCCCGTGGCACTAGTGGCACCCGTGGCGCCTGTCGCGGCCGCGGCTGCCACGGCGCCGGAGCCCACGCCGCTCTTCCCCAGGAAGAGCGGCAGCTGGCCGCCGCAGGAGAGCGAGCAGACCCAGCAGGAGGCGCCGGCGTTCGCGCAGAAGGCGCAGTGGCCGCCGGCCGGAGCGGCGGCCGCTGCTGCAGCCGAGGCGACGACGCCCACCAAGCAGAAGGCCCAGTGGCCGCCGGCTGGAGCTGCTCCTGCGGCGGCGGCGCCCTCGTGGGCCAAGCAGCCGGCCAGCCCCGTGAAGGACAAGTGGCCGCCGGCCGGAGCTGCTGCGGCGTCTCCAACTCACGCAGCCAAGGCTCAATGGCCACCGGCCGCTTCTTCCAGCGAGGCGGCGGCTCCCAAAGCGCAGTGGCCGCCGGCGTCGCCCAGCAAGAGCGCAGCAAGCGCAGGCGGCAAGTGGCCGCCCACGCGCGAGCAGCGAGCGCCTAGCGCCGCCAAGCAGTGGCCGCCGGCCGCGCCGACCGCTGGTGCGGCGTCTCCTCCGGCTGCTGCTGGCGTGCCGGCCGCTCCTCCTCAGTGGGGAGCTCCAGCAGGTGGAGCCGCATCCGGATGGGGACAGAGCGCTGCCTCCAACGCGCAGTGGCCGCCCGCGGCTGCGTCGAGCGCTCCCACCGCGGAAAAGTCCCCGGTGGCTGTGCACAAGCCGCAGTGGCCCCCGGCGTCCACCTCGACAGCTGAGAAATCGCCGTCGGCCCAGAAGCGCGTGCAGTGGCCTCCTGCGGGCGCCGCGACGAGCGAATCACCCTCGCCGCTGCCCCCGCGGTCGCCCCCTCGTTCCCCTCCTCGCTCGCCTGCCAAGGCTCCGATTGCTGCCGAGACTTCACCTTCGGCCAAGCTGGATGCGCATGCCATGAGCGTGCTGCAGCGCCGCGCGAGCGCGGCAGCTACTTTCAACGCGAATGTCACGATCCACGAGGTCAAGGGCACGGCTGGAGGAGTGCACTCGTACTCGCAAGAGGAGACCGTGGCGTTCACGCAGCATATCAACAACTGTCTGCAGTCGGATCGCGCGCTGGCGTCGCTGGTTCCTATTCGCACCGACTCGGGTCTGTTCACGGCTGTGCGCGACGGTGTACTGCTGTGTAAGCTGATCAACGCCGCAGTCCCAGAGACAATCGATGATCGCGCTGTCAACCTCAACAAGCAACAGAAGGAGATGAACATTTACCAGAAGACAGAAAACCTGAACTTGTGCATCAATGCTGCCAAGAGCATTGGCTGCAGCGTCGTCAATATCGGCCCCGACGATCTCCTCGAGGGCAAGCCCATTTTGGTTCTTGGACTGGTGTGGCAGATTATCAAGATCCAGCTAACGTCGACGATCAACTTGAAGAACCACCCTGAGCTGGTGCGACTGCTGCTCGAAGGTGAGACCCTTGAGCAGTTTATGAAGCTGCCGCCAGACCAGATCCTGCTGCGGTGGATGAACTACCACCTGAAGGCAGCTGGCCACCCGAAGACCGTAACCAACTTTAGCAAGGATGTCCAGGATGCTGTCGCGTACAGCGTTCTCCTGCACCACATTGCACCAGAGCACTGCGATCTGTGCCACGAAACTGTTCCGGAAGACCGCGCCGCACACGTGATCCAGAACGCGCGCAAGCTTGGTATCGAGACGTTCATCAAGCCTCGCGATATCACGAGCGGCAACCCGAAGCTGAACATGTCGTTCGTGGCGCAGCTGTTTAACACATGCCCTGCTCTCGACATTGTCGAGGCCGAGATCAAGCAGCTCGAGGAGATTCTGTATGATGATATGGGCGACACACGCGAGGAGCGAGTGTTCCGCATGTGGATCAACTCGCTGGCGATTGACGAGGTGTACATCAACCACTTGTTTTCAGACCTACACGATGGGCTGAACATCCTGAAGGTGCTCGACAAAATCGAAAAGGGCATCGTATCATGGCAAAAAGTAAACCTTGTCGCTCCGAACAAGTTCAAGCAGGTCGAGAACTGCAACTACTGTGTCGTGCTCGGCAAGCAGCTCAAGTTCTCGCTTGTGAACATTGGTGGTGCTGATATCTACGAGGGTGCCAAGAAGATGATTCTGTCTATTATTTGGCAGAGTATGCGGTACCAGCAGCTCAAGCTCCTGAGCAGCCTTGCCAAGGGCGGCCAGGGCGAGATCACGGACAAGGACATTATTGACTGGGCAAACGGAAAGGTGCGCCAGAATGGCCGCATCCAGACGCAGATCGTGGCGTTCCGCGACCCTGCGCTCGCCGATGCGCTGTACCTCCTGGATCTGGTTCACGCGGTCGAGCCGCGCGCTGTCAACTGGGAGCTGATTGCTCGTGACGCACGGTCGGACGAAGACAAGGCGAGCAACGCCAAGTACGCCATCAGTTGCGCGCAGAAGATCGGTGCGGCTGTTTTCCTCACGTACGAGGACATCGTTGAGGTCAAGTCCAAGATGATCATGACCTTCGTTGCGAGCCTGATGGCTGTCGACATGCACAAGCTGCATGTCTAAGCGACGTAAAGCAAGATGGTCGCCCTAATGGTGTAACCAAACGAAACAACACGAGTTTATTGAAAAGACTTCGAATCATGGCACCTCAGGATTATCTGGCGAGCATTGTATCGACAGGAATAAAGATCGGAGCTCTTGTGGTGAGCGAGCACTAGCATAGCGAGCTTTTCTTTTTGTCTTACCAAGTTCGCTACGTGCAGACGACCCTGGCGCCGCACTGCATACCTTGCACTTGAGAACTGTCGTTCTCATTCGGCTATGCTACAAGCGAGACCCACTTTGGACATGTGAGACAGAAACAATTCTGGTGTCCGAAGGTGCGTAATTATTTCGCCGTCATCTATATGGCTTCACCACTGATACGGGATCCACTCTGTTGTGGCGCATTGCTGATGTGGCATTGGAATAGGACCCACAATCTACTGTACGGCTCGAAAAGTTCGACTGCAAAATTTCTTGCCGCTGCCGCCGATATTCGGCCCAAATGCCTGGCCTCACTTTCCAATTTGCTTCCTTCCAAACCCCAGCATTCGTCGCTATGAAGCTCGCTCTCTCCCTCCTCCTCGGTCTTGTGGGCGTCGCGTCGGCAGCAACCGACTGCACCAATGAAGAACTGATTTCCCTTAGCCAAGCCTATGACTCCGAGTCACAAGTCAACTGCACCCTGTACAGTGGTGAGCTCGGCTCGTGCGTTCCCGCCGAGTGTTCAGACTACCGCGAGGATCTGGTGACATCGACCCCGGCGTGCTTGTTCGGTGATCGCAACCTCAAGACTATCGCACTCAGCTTCACTCCTCTCCCTTCGTGTGAAGAGGGCTCCAACTTGGTTGAGGGTGACATAATCGGGAGTGGAAGCAGCGGCGACGTCGATGTTGGAAGCAGCGGCGAGCTCGTTAGGTGCTCCGATCCCTCCGTTGCGGCCGACGGAGACTTTGGGTTTGTGCAGTATCAGACGGCGATCAACGACGAGTCTATCTGCAAGCACACCGACGCCCACAAGGTGTTGCAGGGTGGTGACTGCAGCAATGCAACGACGATGATGTGCTTTCAGCACATGGCGAACATGCTCGTCATGCTCACCGACTGCGCTATCGGAAGCGTCAACATCGTCGACAATTACGCGTTGAGACTTGCCGTGTGTGCCGGGAAAGAGCTGTCGCTCAATGCGTCGCTCGACAACTCGGCGTCCCAGGGCAGCGACAACGCTTCTCCACCCACTCGTTCAGCTGCTGCAGTCGCCTTGGTCGTGGCGTTCACCGGTCTTGTCCTCGTTGCGATGTAGGACAAATGTAGCCACTTTAAGCTGAGTAACCATCCAAATGAAGCCACGATTTTACATCCAATGGTGATCACCGCACCGAAGAATCTCGCACCTTTCTGTGCGATGATGGGCTGTGCCACGCTTGACACGCTACTGAGAGCGTCTGCCTGACCGAGTCACAATCGCAATCGCCTCGCACCACCCATGGCGCCTCCTTCGCTGTTCGAGCTCTCGCCCATGGACGCGGTCATGAGCCATTTCGGCCTCACGATGCTGTACATCTACGACCCGCCTGCGGACATCAAGTACTCGCTCGACGCTCTCCGCCAGGCATTCCTGAACACCGTCACGCTCGACTACGCCCCCGTGCTCATCGGCAAGTTGGCGTGGGAGCCCTCACGCCGAGGAGCTGTCTGCGTGCAGCGAGACGAGGAATCGAGCGCAGAGAGCATTCCGTTCGCGATGGAGCCCAGCAGCCCGCTGACTACGCCCCAGGCGCTTGCGACGCTCTCGAACGAGCTCTTGATGCCTACCCCGCGAGCTGACAAGCACCAGATCTTGAAGGTCAAGTGCTCGGTGCTGGCGGACGGAGGACTCGCCATCGGACTCAACCTGACCCACACGCTGTTCGACGGAGAGGCCATGTTCACGTTCATGAAGGTCTGGGGTCAGCACTACCGCCGTGTTACGGGCATTGACATCCCGGAAGAGATCGTCAAGGTCAGCCATGATCGTCACTTGCTTGGCGGTCGATCGATCGGGCCTTCTCAACCACATCCAGAGTTCCGCGTGCCGGTGGCTACTACTGCACCAGTGGTTGAGGAGTCTGGAAATGGTCCAAGCCCTCCGGATGAAGTCTTCTCGAACCCCGACAAACCAGTTCAAAGCGTACCCCCGCCGACCAAGCAGCATGTCTTCCACTTCACGCCGGCAATGCTCAAGAAGATTAAGGATATCGTCGGCGGACCGGTTGACGCTCCCGACTACTCGTATGTCAGCACAATCGACTCGCTCACGGCGCTCTTCATCGTGCTCGTCACTCGCGCTCGGAATCACGGCAAGGACATTCGTTTCACGACGGGGGTGAATGCTCGAAAGCGGTTCGACCCGCCCTTGCCTAAGAATTACGTTGGGAACGTCATCTTCAACTCCTTCTCGGCGTACACGGCAGCCGAGTTGTCACCTTCAGATTCTGAAAAGCCTTCGCAGGTGGAGCTGTCGACACTTCGAGCCATTGCGAAGCGAGTGCGGGCGTCTATCATCAAGCGCGATGACGAGTTTCTTCGTGATGCCATTGAGTTTGTGACGGCGCAAGAGGATATGGGAGCTATCCAGGTCGGTACGGACTTTTTCTTTGGCCCTGACCTCATGTTCACTTCGTGGGTGCACATGGGCATGTACGACGCCAATTTTGGTGCCGGTAAAGCTTGCTACGCGTGCGTCCCCGAGCTCCCCTGCTGCGATGGCATGAATGTGTTTATTGAGGCCATGCATCATGGAGAGGGGATCGAGCTGATTGTTTTCTTGGAAGCGGTGGCCATGGATCGACTGGTAGAGCTGTGGAGCAAGATAAAGTTGTGGGATGAAGAATAAGCTGAGCGAAATGAAGGCATGCATCGAAGTTGTTACGAGTGCTTGAATTTAGTCATTCCTAACGACGAACTTATTGGGATGAACCGTCTTGGCGATCTCATTCTGCTATATCGCGAATACCAGTTGCGAAGCAGCAACGAAAACGAGAGCCGATACGCCGAAAGAAGCCGCACTTACCGCCGAGTTTGAGTCGCCATTTGCGGCGGAGGCAGATGTAGTCGAGCGAAAGCTAGACGACCCCGAGTTGTGCGAGGCAGAACTGGCGTCAGCGTTCGATGAGTTCGAGCTGGAACTTGAAGACGTCTTTTTGCTTCTATCACTGGTTGTGGTTGTTGGAGTGGTGGCAGCGCCTGAGTCAGAAGACGTCGAGGTTGTTTCCTTGCTAAAACTTGACAAGAAGCTTGTGGCACCGGTGCATACTTCAATGACGTTCTCAATCTCTGTTTGGGCAAGCACGCTACCATACCAGCAATCTGGGATCTTGTCAACGATCGTCGAGAAGAACGAGATGCATGGCGCACTATCCTCGCACGGGGCCGATGTCCACACTGTTACATACGGGAGGTACCAGCATCCGTAGCTGGAGACTCCCGCCGCCACGGCTGCTTCATCCAGAGCAACCTAAGAGCCCGCGGTGCAGGGAGTAGTCGCAATGGTGGAGGAAGGGGTCACCACGGCAGCTAGGACGAGAACAGAAGTTGCAGTCGAAGCGCGCATCTTGATGCGGAAAAGTTACTGTTTGTTGGCTGGTTTGCGGAGAAGGAAGGAAATGGGAACCTGAAGAAGGGATTGCTGTTGTTTGCCAGGTTGGTGAATTACGCTTCAACAGCGTCCACTGCTCCCATTTTACTTGTTGATTTCTACACGGGCAGTATATCGTATGGACGGACTCGCATGCCTGAGCGCAGCCGCTGGATTATGAAGGGCGATAGTTGATGTTGGCTCGGTGGAGCATTGATGATGATGCTCTTTGAAGCGCATTGAGGTCCAAAGTACTTGGATAACCTAAAGAGTTGCGTCACTGAAAACACATTGTGATTACCGCCTGAAGCGAGTTTTGCCCGCCATCAACACTTTGTCCCAGCATCACAGACCGCAGGGCTTGTGGCTGAGCCAAGCAACTTGCTCGACGCAGCCGCTAATCTCGCTTAGGCTAAGTTAGCAAGCGGAGACGGTGCGTAAGACACGAACAGAGCAAAAGGTTAGCCATGTTCGTGTTGAAAATTTGACAATCATGCAAGGAGATAGATTGACTCATCGGAGAAAATCCAGGCTTTCACGGGAAGGTAGCAGCAAACAAACGTCAAGGCATTGGCGAAGGGGGGTCAAACTGTTTGTTTGGCTGGTGCAAAGCCTGATCGTTGTTGATGGTTACGGTGCATTCTACTACGTAAAACCAAATCTCATCCATAACTTTTACTAGTCAGATTTCCCTCCTATGCTGCCATACTCTTTGTGGTCATCACGAAAGATTCACGCCAAAGTGTTTGCCATGGCGTTCACACTTGACACGAAAGAGATGCAAATAGGATATTCGACAAGACCTAGGTGCTCAGGAAATGCCATCATGTTTGTCATGTTCAGAAAGAAGATATGAAATAGGTGGTGCCATGATTGAACAACACCTCCAGTCTGCTCATGTGCGAGCTCGAAATCGAGTTGGCTGCACTAGCTGCTCTCGCTTATTCAGCTCAGAGAGCAAAAGCGAGTTGCGAAGCCAAGACGAGAGCAATCGCCGAGATACTTGCGGCAGTCATGCTTCCCGCCGAGTTGGAATCGCCGTTCGCAGCAGAGGCCGATGCAGCCGAGAGGAGGCTCGATGATCCCGAGGTGTTCGAGTCAGCGGTGTCGCCCGCGCTCGTTGGCGTCGGGGTATCGCTGCCAGTGCTGTCGCCTGCGTCCGCGCTGGTGGCGTTACTGTCGTCGCTCCCAGTAGAGTTGTTGCTAGTCGTAGCAGCTGAAGTGGTCGACTCAGCTTGCTCGCTGGAGCTCGATGTTGAGTTCGTGGCGCCGGTGCAAACTTCGATGGCGTTCTCGATGGCCGTCTGGGCGAGCACATTGCCATACCAGCAATCCGGGATCTTGTCCACGATCGTCGAAAAGAACGAGATGCAAGCCGCATTAGCCTCGCAAGGAGTTGAGGTCCACTGGGTGACGTATGGGAGGTACCAGCAGCGGTAGCCAGATACTCCAGCGGCCACTGCGGCCTCGTTGAGTGCCGCCCAGGAATCGGCAGTGCAGGGTGTTGTCGCGCTGACGTCGGCAATTGTGGTGGTTGCAACAGCAAGTGAGAATGCAGTGGCGAAAGTCGAGACGCGCATCTTGAGGTGGAGTAGTTGCTGGTTGTTGCTGTTCGCTTGCGGAGGAAGAGGCAAATTGGAAACTGGGAAATGCAGAGAGGAATGGAGGGGAGCTGATGTCTAAATCGCACCCAACTCCTTGACACGAGCAAAGCTCTCGATCGCTTGCAGTCCTGTCAACAAACGATTGGGCTCTGCACGAACAGCAGATCGCGAGAAACGTATTCGTGGACGCCGAGTGCAAGCGCTGGATTATTGCTAGGACATGTTGCTGTGTTGATGCTCATTAGAGCAGTTGAAGCGGTCTATGGTCGGGTGGAAATGTCGTGTGTGCGACTTTCAACCTTAATAGCGGGCTTTACAAAGCAGACAAGACTGAAATAGCTTCATTTGTGTCTACCACAAGAAAGTACTTGAAAACGTATAGGCGTACCACTTATTTGGTACGATATGATTACCATCGCTACAAATCACACGTGCAAGCCCAACAAACTTGTCTTGGGGCCAGCCAAGCAACTTGCTTGAAGCAAGACCCAGCCATGCCATGGCAGGGCAAGACGTAGGTAGGACACGAACCTGCAGTTGCGTACGTGTTGAGGCGTGTTGATTGCAATTCTGTGGACTCCGTTGTCAAAAATTCAACTATCTACCTACGAGAGGGGAGCCCACCAGTTGTGGAGCCTGGGGCATCGGTCGCTAAAAGGTGCGAGGACCACTCGAAGTATTCCAGTCGCCACATATCCATGAGCAGGGTCCTGGATTCTTGGGTTGCCACTCCGACCCGCAAAGACTAGAGTTTTGATACCACACGATTGGACTAAAATTACAGCAGTATGCCGAGCACCAAGCTCACCAGTCGAACTGGAACATGCGCGAGTTCTCGAAGACCTGCGGCAGCGCGTTCAGCCGTGCTCGAACGTCCCGCGTGGCCTTGGTCTGTCCGCCGAAGAACTCGAGGCCCTTCTTGAGACTCGCCTCGCTGCGCAGGCCGACCGCCAGCTGGCGCTCCGCGAGCTCTTGCTGCATGAGCTCCAGCAGCTGGCGGCGCCTGTCGTCCACTTGCTGCTCCTGCTGCTGGGGCATTTCGACCTTCACCAATGTCTGTAGCTCCTTTGTGGCCTTGCTGAAGGTGGCGAAGACGAGTCGCCGCCGCAGCGCCGCCCGCAGCTCGGCCTCGGCCCGCACCCACTCCCGGACGAGCGCGGAGCGAGCCAGGCGCTTGCGGTCGCGGTAGTCCTTCTCGTAGCGGCGCTGCTTGGTCTTGCGGCGCTCCCTACTGGCGGCTCTCGAGGGCCTCGAGGGCGGCAGGCGGGAGGAGACCGAGATCGCCAGCTGGTCCAAGTTGAAGTCAAAGGGTGCAACTGGCGCGACTGGCGTAACTGAGGTGATCATGTCGGACTCGTCGTGGAAGAGCGCGCGCAGGTGCTGGGCGTCCTGGTTCACGTCATCCAGCAGGTCGACGGCCATGGCCTTGACCTGCTGTGGGCTCAGGTCCGCGGCGGAGACGGAGGCGGAGACCGGGAGCAGCAGCAGCTCCTCAAATAGCAGCGGCTCGTGCTTGACGGCGCTCCAGTCGAGAGTGTGGTCAGGGAAGGAGTAGTCCATTTGAGAGTCCATTTGAGAGTCCATTTGAGAGTCCATTTGAGAGTCCATTTGAGAGTCCATTTGAGATTTGAGAACTGGGAGCGCGAGGCTGCGTTGCTTGCACTCGGGGCGGAGGATTGAGGAATGAGAACGAGCGAGGCAGGCGCCGATCTTGCTTCGCACTGTAGATTTTGCGCCTTCAGACTCCCGCGGAAGGCTTCAGTGTACTGTAGACACACCACAAGAGGAGGAAGATGAGTTGAAGTGGCCCCGCTACTAAATGACAGCAGGTGCGTACTTTGGATAGCTGCAGTGGACCTCACGTACTGTAGATCTCCCTTCGTCTGGGGGTAGAACGCGTTGAAGTCGGCGACGCAGAACGGCGGATGGACGCTCGCAATGTGAAAAACGGACAAAACGTGGGAAATCGGTTTGGCCTATGGGGAATCGACGCTCCATGTTCTCGAACCACACGCTCTACGCTCGATTCCGAGCCGCGAGGGATCAAGCGAGCGATGTTCGCCGCGATTGCCACGGCCTCTACGCATTCCAGCGCCCGCGGCTGCGCAGCGTTCCGCCAGCCAAGACCCGCCTGGAAGTATAAAGACCACACGTTTTGCTGTGGTGGCGGTACCAAAATTTCCACTCCTGTTCTCGCTCGACACCCGAGCGCATCACGGCAAAGTCGAACGCGCTGGACGCAGCCGAAAGGATGGATACGCGTCGGTCGTGTTGTCGCGACCGCTTCAACTCGATGGTTCGTGTTATTACGATGGGAAGGCCAGTCCACCACCCACGTACTGTACATTGCATGCAGCAAGTCATCTCGCGGTGTACGTACGGGCCCATCTCCAGCGCTAGTACCTGCCGACGACGACGCGAATCCAGTCCGACCACTTGGGATGTCAGCTCTGCTCCGAACATTTCACCACCTTGTCGCCCTTTGCGGAGCATCGCATTG
>JAASGX010000847.1:0-12952 GCA_023334415.1 Phytopythium chamaehyphon | reverse complement strand
TTGACGGCAGGCGTCTTCGCTTCCGGACGTCTGATTTCCGTCGAGCGAGTGGTTATAGTCGATCTAATCGCAAGTCAAGAAAACGAATCGATAAAGACCCGTGGATCCGAGAACTGCTGCGCAGAACGCCGTCAAAGAAGATCGCATCCTCGGAGCTGTTTGTTGCAGCAATCGAATTCTGGTTCGCGTTTGCCCGTGAGCTCTTGGTGTACTTCACGGACCCGCTGTTCCGCAAGCTTCGGTTCCGTAGATACGAGCTCAGTAACGCACAACTCGATCGCGCTTGCGCCAAGCTGGCAGGAGGACGGGGTACACGAACGCTTATCGGCTTTGGCGACCGAGGATTGGCTGGACGCGGAGTCATAAAAGGCTGTGTAGCCGGCCCTGTCGTGCGCTTTGTGCGCAAACTTGCCAGATACTGCGAGGTTGCCGTCGTGGACGAGTTTCGGACAAGTAAAATCCACCACGACTGTAGCACAACCGAAGAGCGCGGGTACCAAGGAAATGCCGAGACGGAATTGTGCGGATGGTAGCTGTTCACAAGGTTCAGCACTGCGTCGGTTGCGGCCTGAGTGTGGATCGAGACGTGAATGCAGCAAAGAACATCCTGAGCGTGGTTGAGAGCCAACTGCTGTGCCCGGACGGCCAACTCGACTCGAACGCAACTAGCCACAAATATCTATCAAGAAAAAAACTCAGCCCATCCATTACGTGTTGCAACCAGGACAAACTTCCTGGACCTGGGTGGACCCGACCTTGCAATAGGAAGGGAGGCGACTTGCTCTTTGCGCAGGTACTCTGTGCAGGGAGGAGCGCGGCTGACCGCCAACTCTTCCCACAACAAAAATGACGAGATCGGCAGTACGAGGCCTGTCAAGTTTCATTTGGCGCCGAGCGGCAGGGTGGCGCTCTCGTGCTGATGGAGCTGGGCAGGACGCAAAGTTGCTGGGCGCGGAAAGCTGCCTTCGTAGGGATAGGAACAGGTGAGCTGCAGTAACTTCAAGTACATCAAATGCTTCGCATGACAATCGCGTCGGATATCATAGATGAGCACGCCAAAGGCGGCCTCCATGAATGTCACTTACCTTATAGAGAATCGTCTGATATAGGCCCGCTCTGGCGAGCCGATCCGACGCAGCGCTCGATACCCTCCCGCCGCCGATGTGATCCCCAGCAATCCCCTGCCAGACCCGATAGTTCACCCATGCCACCTGCAAACACCCACAAGGCCCAAATGGGCTCGCGGGTCTTCGGCGTCGGCGTGGACGTGGCGCTGGTGCCGCGCTTCGCCCAGACGCTCGCGCGCTTCGGCGAGCGCTTCGAGCGGCGCGCGCTGCACCCGCGAGAGCGGCTGGAGCTGCGCGCGCGGCGGCCGGCGGACCGCGCGGCCTTCCTGGCGTCTCGCTGGGCCGTCAAGGAGGCGGCCTTCAAGGCCTTCCACGGCCACCGCGTGCTCTTCCCGGAGCTCTGCGTGACGCGGGGCGCGCCGCGGCTGGCGCACGTGGCGGGGATGGGCGCCGCGCTTCCCGGAGCGACGGCCGAGCGCCCCGCGCGCGTGCTCGGGCTCGAGCTCTCGGGCGCCACGGCCGAGCTCGCCAGGCGGCTCCGGCTGGAGGTGAGGAGGGCGCTCCGCTGTGGATGCGACTCTCACCGACTGACTGACCAACGGCGGACCTTCGTGGCAGCCGCCGCACGTGTCGCTGTCGCACGACGGGGACTACGCGGTCGCGTACGTGGTGCTGGAGCAGCGCGTGGATAGATAACCGCCCACAAGTCAAGGCAGGACCGACTGCAGACAGACAGACAGACAGACAGACAGACAGACAGACAGACAGACAGACGCGTTCGATTCCAGACGATGGCTATCGGGTTCCCTAGAACGACTCCTTGCGCGAGCCGCGGCTGCCGCGCGCGCCGTAGATGTCGTGGATGAGCCGCGTGACGCGCTCGACCGAGAGCGCCGAGGCCGGCCAGAGCGCGCTGCCGGCCGCCACGCGCGCCCACTTGTCGGCCGCGAGCCCACCCGCGAGCGCGCGGAACGCGGCCTCGTGCGCCTCGCCCACGTCCGCGAACGCCACGCCGCGCTGCGCGAGCCAGAAGAGGAAGGCGTTGGGCACGCGCTCGGTCACGTCGCGCCGGAAGCGCGCCAGGTCGTGCGCGATCGTGCCCTCCCACTCCATGTACTCGCCGACGCGCGCGAGGAAGTCGAGGCGCGCGGGCGTCACGAGGTCCGGCGCCAGCGCCACCGAGTCGATGAGCAGCAGCATGGTCGCCTGCCACCGCTTAGTCTGCACGGCCACGTACGCCAGGAAGCGCGCGTCCCGCTGCTCCTCGGTCGCGTCCGCGGCCGCCCCGCCGCCCTGCTCCAGCGTGGTCAGCCGGCTCAGCTCGTAGCTCTTGACGATGTTCTGCAGCAGCCGCCGCTGCTCCCGCACCAGGCGCTCGCGCAGCAGCGCGTACGGCACATCCTGCTCGATGTGGTAATGCAGCACCTGCCAGAGCGCCACGAACAGCGGCAGCCCGATGGCCAGCATCTCGTCGTCGGGCGACACGCGCGCCAGCAGCTCGCGCACTCGCACGCTGCCGCCGTAGTCGCCGACGGCTGCGGCTGCGTCCGCGTCCGCGTCTTGGTCCTGGCCGTCCTGCGCGGCGCTCAGCATGTCCTGCATGAAGGCGCGCACCGTCTGGGGACGCACCTCCATCAGCCGGTACGCGATGATGTTGATCAGGATCGACAGCAGCTGGAGCTTGTTCTGCAGCGCCAGGTTGGACTGCGTGATGGGCATGGCGGCGGGCTTGTCCGCATCGTGCTGCTGCTGCTGCTCCTGCTGCTGCTGCTGCACCGTGGACACCACGATCGAGCGCAGCGACTCGAGGAACAGGAACATCTTCTCGAGCTGGTTGTAGCCCTTGTAGCCCAGCAGCTGGCGCTGGATGGTCGTGAGCGGCGCGGTCGCCTCGGAGGCCGCCGCCGCCGCGGGCGTCGGCATGATGGCGATGAACTGCGGGTGCTTGTGGATGGCCTCGAACGCGATGTTGAGGCTCACGTTGTGCTCCAAATGCGGGATCTCGAGCTCGACGTAGAACATGGAGGGCACGGGCGCGCTCGAGGCCGGCGAGCCCACGGGCGAGGACGCCTCGCTGCCCGCCTCGCTGCCGGTCCCCGTGCTGCTCTGGTGGATCTCGGCGAACACGGCGTGGGCCTGCAGGTACTCGCGCGCCGTCTCGACGTTGATGCTCTTGCGGCCGAGCATGTAGCTGCAGACCTCGGCCACGAGCTCGCTGGGCGCCCCGGCCGCGACGGCGATGTTGCGCGCGTGCAGCGCCATGTGGCCCTTCTGGATGCCCGTGACGGCGATGGCCCTCACGGCTGCGAAGTTCTGCGAGAGCCCGACGCTGACCATAATGCCCGCGAGCGTCCGCGCCGTCGGGTGGTTCAGGATCGCGTGCGTGGCCGCGTAGCCCGGGTGGGTCTGCAGCGCGCCGCCCTTGGAGCCCACGGCGATGGGAAGCTCCATGCTGCCGCGCAGCACGCGCTCGCCAGAGGCCGCGTCGGCCACCAGCTCGTAGCGCGAGAGCGACGTGTACTGGCCCGAGCGGCTGGCGAAGCAGTGGGCGGCGGCCTCGATGGCGCGCCAGTCCTGGCCCGTGGCCAGCGCCACGGCGTCCACGCCGTTCATGATGCCCTTGTTGTGCGTCACGGCGCGGAACGGGTCCACGGCCGCGAAGTTGTACGCGTCCAGGATGCGCCGCGCCACGTCCTCGCCGTCCACGCCCTTCCACCCGAGCTTGCGCACCGGGATGTCGAACCAGGCCCGAGCACGCCGCTGCACGCACAGGTTGGTGAGGATGCGCAGCCCCACGCGGCGGCTGCCCGCGAGCCTGGCGATCTCGTCCGCGAGCCCCTCGGCCACCGTGTTGACGATGTTGGCGCCCATGGCCTCGCACACGTCCACGTCCACGTGCACGACGAGGAACTCGACGCCGTCGGTCGATGACGACGCAGCCGTAGCCTCAGCCTCGGCCTCGGCGTCCGCGAACGCGTACCAGTGCTCGCTGTCGCTGTCGGTGGCGCCACCAGCCTGCAGCCGCCGCTGGTGCTCGCGCCAGCGCTGGGTCTGCAGCTCGCGGGCCCTGGCACCAACGACGCGGCAGTAGATGTCGACGGCGCCGCCGCCGCGCTTCTTCATGTTGGGGCAAAGCGTGGCGTTGGCAAAGTCCAGCAGGCGCTGGCGGTGGGCGGTGATGGCGCGCGCGGCGGCCGCCACGTCGGGCGTGTCAACGAGCTGGATCTGCGAGGTCATGACGTTGCCCGAGGTGGCCGTGCGGAAGCCGCCGCCGGCGGCTGCCACGAGCTTGGCGGCGCTGGAGGCCGCGGCCACCACGGAGGGCTCCTCGACGGCCATGGGCACGGCGAGCGCGGCGCCGTCGATGACGAAGTTGAGCCCGAGGCCGAGCGGGAGGCCGATGGTGCCGACGCAGTTCTCGATCATGAGGTTGGCCGTGCGCAGCGGCAGCTCGCCCAGCCGCGCGAGCTCGCCCGCGTCCTGCAGCCGCAGCAGCCGCGGGCACATGAGCGCCAACACGTCGCAGCGCTCGCGCAGCGTCTTGTTGTAGAAGCCCGACCACACCGACGGCTGCTGGGCCTGGGCTGGCGCTGAGCCATGTGGTTGCTGCCCCTGCCAGGCGTCGCGCGCGTGCTCCGAGGCCTCCAGCGGCGCCAACGCCGGCGTTCTAACCGCTGCTTCCTCGTCACTAGAGCTGGAGCTGGAGCTGGAGCTGGAGCTGGAGCCGTCCTCGTTCTCGTTCTCGTTCTCGGTGTCGCTGGCCTCGCAGCTCGCGAGCAGCGCGGACGCGGCCGCCAGCGCCTCGCGCGCCTGCGGCTGCAGCGCCGACGCGCCGGCGTCACCGACCGCGAGCTTGGCCGCCAGCCGCAGCTGCTGCAGCGCGAGCGCCACGGCGGCCGCCAGCGCCGCGCCGGGCGCCGGCGGAGGCGGAGGCGTCGGCTGGTTGCTCATGCCATGCGCAGGCCCGAGCGGTTGTGCGGCCATCGTTTCGCTTCGGCAAAGACACGGGCGTGAGTGTGTGAGTGTGCACGCGCAACTTAACGGGCGGCCGCTTCGGGACACTTGGCGTTTGTAGGCGGCGGACCACCAAGACGAAGGTTAGGTTGCGCCAAGGCCCACGGATCACCCAATACTGCCTGCGACGTGTGAAGCGCTGATTGGCATGGCAACATGGGCGGAGTCATACACATGCAGTCGCAGCTAACGTACCTGCTGGGGCTATCCGACGCCGCTGGCGCGATCCGCGGCTCGGACTCATAGGTGGTCGACAGTCAGTAGGAACGAGTTGACGAGGCACAAGATTCTTGTGGGCATCAAGGAAATCCTAGTTGGCACCTAGTAGTTGAGCTCCCGACGCTTTCTGTCAGGATTTCCGTGGAGTATCGGCCGGAGAGATAGCAGGTGGTCGGCAACTTTTTTGTGATTAAAAGCGAGATCGACAGCCTGCTTGAGCAAGGGAACTCGGTTCGCTCCATTTCCATGAAGAAAAGTCACAATCTTCAAATGACCGGCTGCTGCCGCTCGTAGCAAAGATTCATCGAGCGATGAAATGTCGACGGCTCCACAGTTGACCAGAAACTCAATGACCTCCAGGTGACCCTACGCCGCTGCTTCCGGCAATGCACTCGATACTAGGGACGATTGATCTCGTCCTTCGTCGGTATAAACGGACTTTAACACATTGAGTTTGCCGGCTGCAGCCGCTTTCAAGAACACAACATCAAGCGCGGATCGATCCGGAGAAACTTAACAACTGCTGTGTGATCGCTACATGCAGCGCGAGTAAGCGCTTGCTCGATCATCGAGGGCTGATTTGCTCCGTTGTCGAAGAGAAACTTCATAATGTTCAAGTGGCCACCACCTGCCGCTAACAAATATGCGTCATTGATTATCGTTGGATCGTTAACACCTCGCTCGAAGAGAAGCTTCAAATTTTCAGATCGACCCATGATCGCCGCCATTTTGAATGCGTCAGCGACTTGCTTCTCGTCAGCGTAAGCGCTCTTCTAGAAGAGGAACTCGACAATGTGCAAGTGCCCAGCTCTTGCAGCGACCTCAATCGGAACTCTGTTCACCTTTGGCTGTCGCGAGTCAGCGGTTTGTGGCGAGGATGCCATGAAGAAGCTGGAAAATTTCGCGTGCCCCCTCTTTTGCTGCTCACAAGAACTCCCGCTGGCCTGACCGAGCGCACAGCACCATCGCCATGTCCTGGCGGTCGCATCGCAGTGCTTGCTCGAGGGCGGGTCGTTTATCCCACAAGTACTTGCCCAGTAGGCATTCCACGGCGTCGAGATGGCCACCTTCGATCGCGCACAAACGAATGCTCGCACCCCTTGTCGCGATGCGGCGCCCACCGGTACGCGGTGTTGATGACCTCGTAGTGGCCGAATGCGGCGCCGATCCCACGAGCTGGCGCGCCACCGCGTCCTTGTTGATGAGGATCCGAGGGAGCAGCTGCTTCAGCCACGCGACCTGGCCGCTCCTGCCCGCCTCCATTGCCGCCTCGCGCGGTAATATGGCGAGCTCTACGGTGTGCTTCATCACGTGCGGAAGCGCGCGGACCTTGAGCGGGAACTGCACAGCTTTGAGGCGCGGGAACACAACGCCCGCATCGCCCATTGTCAGCCAGATAGACGATAGATTTTTTTTTTCATTTTTTGGTGGAGGGTACTGACAGCAATGGTAGGCACAGGTTGGAGATCGTGATGATTGTTTTCGACAGCAGAACATGAGTAGCTCACCAGCGGTACAGAGGGAGGTTGTCCATGGATCTGGGCTCAGCACTGTTGAAAAAGCTACGCCATGAGCAAAAATTGGAGTCTTACGTATTTGATGTGCATTTATTTCCGAGCACGCTTTTGCGGCGCTCTTGCAAGAGCAAGAGGCTGGATTGTGCGAGGAACTTCTGCAAGTGAACGACTGCATGCGTATCACCCAAAGGTCGAAGCACATAGCATGCTACGGTGAGAACACGCCACTTCATTCTGCCTCAATACGTGATCTGCGGATCGCAGAAGCCAAGGTGGGTCGTTCATCGAACCGGTTGTTTTATATTGCCATTGACACCACTAATCTACCGTCTCCTCCTCCTCCCACTCGTACTCCTCTTCGTATTCTTCAGCATTTTGCTCTTCTGCTATCTCCCGTTTCTCAACACCATTGCTATCTTCTAACCTTATTGGTAAGTTTGCTGGCGATTCTAGAATAGTAGGTTCGTCAACAAGAGGCGGCGTTGTAGTTGCTCTCGGCGTTGGGATATTTTCTTCGTCTCCAGTGAGCGCTGGAAGATCCAGAGACTCATAACTCTCTTCTTTTTCATCATTTGACACGAGATGCGTTCCAATCGGAACACCACTGACAGGTGACGTTCCGTCGAGGCCATATCCGTCTGAGTATTCGATCGCTGCTCGCAGTTTGCTGCTTAGCAAGGCGCAAAGAGCGGTCTCCATCTCATCGTTGGCAGTATGTTCGTCATGCGAGCGCTGCCAACACAAAGCCCTCCAGTAGTGTGGTAGCTCCAAAGTATTATCGCAGGTCTGCAAGTTGGCACGAACAGATAAGTATTCGGATTTGAAGGCAAACACGAAGTTTGCTACTTACATGAGCCTGGGGTAGCATTGCCAAAATTTTGGAGTGATCCGCGGCGGAGATCGAGGGAAACGGCATCTCAATGCGCAGAAACTGATTGATCCGAGCAAAAATTGTTAGACTTGTGGTAACTCAACATTTGTGCGCACCAAAAACCCACGTACCTCCGTTCCAGGAAGTGGGAGTGTATCAACGCCAGTGATGAACTTGACCAGCTTGCGTTTGATGGCCGGCTCGAACCCGTCTGCGATGCTCCAAAATTCTCGTTGTAGTGGCGTGCAAGCCGTGAAATCAACGTCTGCCGCGACACGGAAAACGTGTCTAATGTTAAAATCAGTATCAGCTGTGGTCGACTCGCTCCCGCAGATGATCTCTGCGAGGTCAGTGCTAGTGATTGCAAGCCTCAGCACCGAGTCGAGCGGGATGACAGCATTAAAACCCAAACGAAGTGCCTTCAGCTGCCATGCAAGACTCGACTTCGAGCCGTACGTAGATTCTAGGACGGACGAAATGTACTCATCGGCGCTCATCGTTGGGTTGGCACCTTCAAGTTCGAGTAGAGAGGCAAGGTCTTGCGCGGGCATTGCCTTTATCCTGTCGAACGAGGTGCCCAGTGAAGGGTCTAATGCGCGTACATCTTCTAGGCTCACGTTATAGTCACGATGTAGGAGCATTGTGAACACGAGAGGATGCACACGAAGGTTCATGGGGCATGTGTGGACGATAGCACTCGCCAACAACCAGCCAACAAATAAGAGGGTATGGTGAGTGAAGGCCTCGTTCACGGTTTGTAGATTCAAGAAGAAGCTCTCGGAAGCTTGAACGTACTCAAACACTGGTGTACGGGGCTCGGAAAGATTTAGCTGACTGACGTCAAATGTACTCGGAGAAACTACTCTATCCAATAGGAAAGCCCCAGTTGGACCTGAAGAATCCTGCTTGTTGACAATGCAAATCACCGATGTTCCGCTCGGCTCAAGGTCGCTGTTTGTTATCCATTGGGCTTTGAGGCCTGAGTGGAGAAGGTGGGCAATTGGTGGTGGGACCTGAAGCCTATTGCCGTTTACAGTAACATCTCGGTAGCTCCCACCACCATCTGCCAAGTCAATGTGCGCATTATCCAGTGAAATTGGACTCCACTTTGAAGTTAGTTCAGCTCCCAGCAGAGAGAACCACTCCTTCAATGGTCCCCGACCCTCCCCTTCTTCAACACGAGCTCCGTCGACGACCTTCTCCCCAAATGGAGAGCGATAAAAGGGGAATATCTGGCTTGCAGCATGGGGAGTCGTTGGTTCTGCTGACAACCGCTTGTTCCAGATAACCTCAACACTTGTGCGCAACACATCTCCTCGGTTACAAACCACCGACAACTTCGGGACGAAGATTGCGTCGTCGATTCCATCGCTGAAGTCGCTAACTCTACCATCAGTGAAACTTGCAACAATGAGAAGTAAGCCTTTCATTGTTGGTTGTAGCGCATACGACAACTCGCTGAGTCGTAAGAAATAGCTTGTAAACAATCTAGAGAGTGCTCGCCAGTGGTAGGGCAACTTATCGAGTGATTGGCTTGTCAAGTATGGATAGAACACATTGACAAGCTCGTTTAAGCCAGGACATATACCCTTTTCGTCGACATCTCCACGTACATATGCTGGAGTCAGAAGACTTGTAGCCACACCAAGATACTTCCACATACTGTCATCTTGCTTCCGGAATGTGCTCTCGGCAATCTCCAGAACATCTGACATCTCAATCTCCGATACAAGAGGATTTTCACGCTCAAGTGCTTGCTGAAGCTGCTGCGAAAGGGCGTGGCAAATAGAGCTAACAATGAGATGGGACTCACGGCGCAGAAGCCGACGGATATTTAGCGCACCGCATGCGTTTGACTCGAGAAAAGATGCAAGCTGCTGGTGAGGTGGAATAAGCTGTGTTTCTGTGAGTGCCCACAATATAGAGCTACTAAGCGCTGTTACGGGCGATGAGTTGTCATGAACAGCTTGCTCAAGATTTTCTGCAGATTGCCACTCAAGAGTGTCAGGAAGATCAACAAGTAAATCTTTTGATGACCGATGTGCTCGTGCCCAACTTTGTAGCTCGTCGAGCAATTGTTTTCTTGGACTAACAATCGCCTCATCGAGATTGTGGTTTTCTTCTTCTGGGTTTGCTTCTATTTCATTGCTCAAAGGAGGCAATGAGCTTAACATACTGGGGTTTGCATCGTCAACCACGTCAGCGTTGCAGTTTTCAGTTTGTTCGGGTAGTGAGTCGTCCTCATCGTCTTCTTCAGCTTCCTGTTCCACCTTTGCTTCCTTTTCGCCAGCCTCTTCTAAGCGAACTACCTCGCCGCACTGGTTTTCGTCATCACCCCCTCTTGCTTCACCGCTAACATCAATCCCGATCTCGTCCGCGTCAAAATTGTTTGTGTCGTACTCTGTTGATTGGTTGCTGGTATCTGTTCGCGCACTATCAATACGTTTATTGTTTTCATCCTCAGTCGGACGAATGTGTTCACTTAGTCGTGACTGGATGCGTGGGAAGTTGCTTAGACTATCATCAAGCATTGACACAAGCTCAGATTCCGCTTCTGAATCTCGCTCATGATCATCCTTGGTTTCCGGAATAGCAGTACCGCTGATACTAACCGGAGGATTGTTGTCTGTGTCTTCGTCTTCCATTTCTTCCTGGTCGTCATCAGCTTGATATTCGTCGTCCGTGTAATCTGTACGTTGGGTGTTGCTTCCAGTATGATTTTCAGGTCGTGCATATTCTAGTGGATTTGTTGACTCGAGTTCACCTAGATCAGAGGTTTCCTGTGGCTCGCCTTCAATTTCGGATGCCAATGATCGACTTGGTCGCGGCGTTCTGTTCAAATTTGGCGAATGAGCAAGAACCTCTTGAGGAGTAGGCTCTTTGTCCATCTCAATCATCTCGTTGATAATCGACTGTGCAGCAAGAACACGACCAAGCTTCTGCTCGGGGCGAATCAACAGTGGGTTTTTCGCAGTGAAACAGTCGAGGCACACTCCTCGTGCACTAAGCTCAGCTTCTGCAAAGTCGAGGTCACTGTACATTTTCAGGAAATAGTTGCGTCCTCGCCACAGGAATGGGGGCGGTTTCCTGGCGAAGTCAGCACTGTGAGATTCACGCCAAAGAGTACCAAATAACACTTTGTCAGACAAACGCACTCAGCTTTGGCGCCCGCCTCCAGCATCCACTCGACTAATGCCTCGACACATTGGATGCCAACCTCTTGTAGATCCATTGCAAGCTTTTGCGCCATTTTCGTAGCCTCACGCGAATTTGTCATCGCACCCCCAGAGTTTTTGCTGTCGCCAGCCATTTTGCCGAGGGGTGTCGAGGCAAGCGCCATACCTGCTTTCGGGCGGATTTGTTGGCGACCACCTGTGCCGCTCCCCATCGTGCGTGGGGGTTCTGCTGGTCTTGAAGGCATGAAGAGCGACTCCTGTACTGGCGTACACAAGATCAAGGCGCTGAGCTGGTACAGCAGCGTCTCCCGCGCGTCGATAAGCTTTAGGACTTTGAATCGGAGCTTTTCTTCCTTTGTCGGATCCTGTCGTTCCTGTTTCTACGTCAGCATTTCACGCAGCAGCAAAGCCATCTGCAAGACTATCGTACCGATGGTGGAGGCGATAATGACCCCAGAGGCACCAACTTTGAATAAGGGAGCTTTTTGTGCTTGTCGAGTTTCCGGCGCGAGTCGAGCTTTCCGTACTGAGCTCTCTCTTCTTTCATTTTTCGCTCTTTGGCTGTCGGACTTTGCGCATTGATCGATGCCGGACGATCAGGCCGCGGAAGTTTATTGGAGTTAATTGGTGGCTCGTAGTAGAACCGGTCGTTCCAGCCCTGCTCACGACGTTGCAGCTGCTTTTCTTTCGGGCTCACAGGATGTAGACGCCGAGGCCCGTGCTTTTGACGTTGTGCGTGCTGCGGACTGGTTTCATGCTTCATGGTGTGTCGCCGAGCTCGGTACGTCTGAGCTTCCGCGTGGTCCAGGAAGCCGCGGGCAATTTCTTGGCGTTGCTCCGTTGCCATCACGCCCCGTGTTTTGGGTTTCCCAGACAATTTGCTGTGCTCGCCAACATACAAATGAGCTTTACATTGAAAAACTGACCAAAATAGTTAGATTGTGGCAGTTGCACACAACACCGCTCATTCAAGGTCAAAACCGCCAAGAGATCGCGGCGTGTTCAAAACCTTCGCGCTGGAATCAGCTCATCACGGTACTAGTTGCTACCGCTTGGAATTTGCCTTGAGCAAGGCCTTGGACGTCTTGAGCGCGTCGAGCTCATTGTCGATCGCGGCTAACTTTGCACGGTCAGATGTGGCTTTCCGCATCCGCCGTAGGTCGCGCTCTCGCTCTCTCAACGATGTCAAAAGCGAGAACTCTTGGGGCGTTGCTCGCGAGTTGGTTGCAACCTCTTCCGCTTCGTTGCGGGTAGCAATGTCGGATGTTTCTGTTCGCAGTCGTGTAATGAGCGGTCCACTCCACTTGAACACGACCTCATGTTCCAACTGTGCACGACCTACCGTCAAAACTGGATCCACCGACGTAGAGCCCGCCCGTGCACAGCAGTACGAGCCAGACGCCCGTGGAGTGGTAGACGCGCAGCGACGTCAGGTGCGTGCGCAGCGTCGCCTTGGACTTCTTGACGATGGCACCCTGCTGGTTGGAGCAGGGCTCGCACTGCGGGTAGAAGCGGAAGGCGGTCTTTCTGCCCGTGAGGCGGCGCAACAGGCCCTCGTCCCTCCGCTTGGCCACCCTGCATCATTGTGAGTGAGCGAGCCGGTCAGTCACGTCCCCTCCTCAACGCCCAGTCGGTAGCAGCAAGCGCGCACAGCTTGGGCGGCATGTGGTCCGCGTGGAAGCGCACGCCCTGGCGCACGCCGCACGTGTGGCAGCCGTAGAGGCGGCCGAACTCCTGGATGACGCCGCGCTCGACGGGCGTCGCGTAGTCGGCCGTCGCGGGCAGCGAGGCCCTGCGCAGGTGGAAGGCGCCCAGGTCCGCCAAGTGGCTGGGCGCCAGCGCGCCCATGCGGCCGCCCAGCATGGCGAAGCAGAGCGCGCCCATGCCCGCGTACGCAGCCAGGGGCGCGTCCGCCATCCCGCGCGCCCGCTCGCGCGCCAGCTCCGTCGCCCTGCGCCAGGCCGCCGCCCACGTCAGCGCGTCACGCTCGCGCTCGCGCTCCGCCGCCAGCTGCGTCGCCAGCTCCCGCGGCAGCGACGCCCAGTGCGCGGCCGCGGCCGACGACGCGCCGACCGCCAGCGCGCCGAC
>JAASGX010000846.1:0-12958 GCA_023334415.1 Phytopythium chamaehyphon | reverse complement strand
TTGCCCTCGAACTTGATGGCCGGCACGTCCGGGAAGTACGTCTTGACCTCGTGCTGCACCATGTTATTCAGGCCTTGGTAGTAGCTTGGCTTGAAGGCTTGGAATTGGCTTGAGCTGGAGCTGGCGAAAAGCGGAATGAGAGCGAGCGTGGATTTTGAGGCTGTCGAAGCTGGCCTTGGTCATCAGACTGACGTAGTTGAAGCTCCATGAGGCAGGCTAGCGTACTGTCCATAGCCCAAGCAGTTGGCTTACACCGTCACGTGGTCCTTCAACACCACCGCAAGATGACGAGGAGGGACATAAACATCGAGACCGTGCTGTGTGCATTGGGAAGCTTTGAAATGAGCGAGTAAAGCCTGATCGGCGATGGAGATACCTGTACTTGCCGGCAGCGTTGATGTTTTTCACGTACTCTTGGCTTGGTAGTAGGTCTTTGATGAATTTCATCTCGCTTGTGCCTCATGTGCCTCTCAGGGACCTTGTAAAGCGCGTCCGCGTGGCATGAACGCTTATGCATTTTTTAAAACTTGATAGCCGAGAAGCGATGAGGGTTCGACAGATATTCACAACAACCTGGTGGATGACTTGGCCTGGCTAACTTGTTTAGCAAAGTATCAACCAGGACTTGCATGGCAAACCACCAAAAGTGCATAGTTCCTTGCCCCACTCACGCCACCATAGCAACACACACCTTCCGTCCTTCGGCTTGGAAGCGTGAAAAGGGATCTATGAATCACCTGCGGTCGAGAATCACACAACTCGTGATTCGTCCACAAGTTGAAAAACTACTTTTTTGTTGGACGTTTTGGGCCTTGATAGACATTGGCACGTTCCATCACCACCACAAAATCTTCGTGTTGAAAGCGAAACACCATATCGCCTTTCTCGATTTCAAGCACTTCCACGCCTAGGATATCTGCCAGACACGTTGTCATGCAGCCACGCAGCCCAAATGGTTCTCGTTCTCGTTCTCGTTCTCGATCGACATTTTTGACTACCCGGAATCACCTATCATGTGCCATGGTGCCATGGCACGTGCCACGCCACGCCCTCCCTTTTCCGATCCAACTTTTTTTCCCATACAAAACAAGTCGAAGAGATCCATCGACCTGAAGCCAGCGATGTCGAGCAACTTGGAGGCGCTGGAGGGCGAGGCGCAGGCGCTGCGGGCCGCGATCGACGCCAAGCAGCTGGGCCAGGCCAAGGCGCAGCTCACCAAGCTCAAGGTGCGCGCTTTTCCGCTTCAAATTGAGCCAAAAACGGCGTCATAAAGCGCTAAAACGCCGTCGTAATGCGCTAAAATCCCCGTAAAAATCCCACCAGATCGCGCTCACGACGCTGCCGTCGCTGCCACCGCTGGGCGTCGACTCGCCCACGGCCGACAGGGAGCGCGCCTTGGCCTGTATGTGAAGCTTTTAAGCGGGAATTTTGGTATTTGTGAAGGTGCTAAACTGGATGCTAGGCCACGTGTTGGAAAGCGCGACGGTGCTGAGCATTGCGAGCGAGGACATGGCGGCCTTCGAGCGCAGCGTAACGCAGCTCAAGCCGTACTATGGGGCTGTGGGAACTCCGTCCGCGCTGCACTTCCAGATCCTCGGCACGAGGCTGCTGCAGCTGCTGGTCGAGAACCGCATGGCCGAGTTCCACAATGAGGTTCGAGATCTTTTCATGCTGGGGATTTTTCTTTGCGGGGGGCTTTCATTACTGGGGTATTCATGTACGGGATTTTTGTGTTCTTTCCCTCCCTATAGCTTGAGCTCCTGCCGGAACAGGCTCGACAGGATGTTAACATTGCCTTCCCCATCAAGTTGGAGCAGTATCTCATGGAAGGAACTTACAACAAGGTGCGACGAAGACAAAGTCCCAAGCTTTTCTTCTTCTTTTTTTTCATCCTAAGCATGACAACTAACGAAGAAGCGGGAAAAACACTATGGCTGACAGGTGCTAGAGGCGCGCACGAACGTCCCGAACGCGTTCTTCCCGTTTTTCCTGCGCCAACTGGTGCAGACCGTGCGCGAAAACATTGCCGACTGCGCCGAAATCGCGTACCAGTGCCTGGAGCTCGCGGACGCACAGAAGATGCTGCTGCTCGACTCGCCCGCCGAGCTCAGCGCGTACATCCAGGACCACAAGGCCGAGTGGATCGTGCGTGAGGGCCACGTGTGGTTTAAGGCGCCCGAGAAGTCGCTCGGCGCGTCCGACATCCCGTCGCTGCGCCTCGTGGGCGAGACGCTCTCGTACGCGACCGAGCTCGACCGTATCGTCTAAGCGCGCTTCATTTCCGTTCCCTCAGTGACGCCTCGTCAACCTAATTGGATGCATAAATGCAAGCACGGGCGAGTTGATGAGACCAAAGAACACCGAGTGTCGACTCGCTTACAACAGCAACCACTACACTATCCCCTATTGCCGCAACTCCGCCACACCACTACTTGGCACTGCTGTAAATCTTGATACGTTTCTTGGGCGCCTCGCCACCGCGAGCACCTGCCACCTTGTCCAGCCATATGACTGTCTTCTCCGGAAGTGTTGAACGCACTTCCCACACTGCTTGCGACTGGTTAATCCACTGGATAAAATAAATAACCTCCTTGGTAGCCGTGGTGACGTTGTCGACAACTCGACGCTCCACGAATTGATCGATCTGATACAGACACGCCCGTTTGGCTCGCTCACGGTCGCGGAAAAACTCGATTAACCGGTGAGGAATGTTGGATTCCGGCTCCCACGTAAGCTCGTCGTATCCGTCCCACTTGACGAGATAAAGATCGGGGTCCTTTTTCCGCTTTCCGGTGCTAGTGGTGATCGTGCGGCCTTCTTTTACCTTCAGGATCGACTCGACAACATAGACATCCTCTTCATTGAGGTCGAAGAGATCTTGATCTTCGTCCGTTGAAGACTCGTCGCCTTCTGCGTCTACTTCTTCGGCATTGGCTTCGGCGTTTTTGACTTGGTTCCCGGGGTTAAACTCATCCTCACTGTCGTCGTCATCGTCGCCGTCGCTTTCGTCCAGAACGATGGCGTCACCCGGCGAGGATCCACGAGACTTCGGAGCAGCAGTCGAGTTTTCGTACGTCAGATACGTAACGTTTGCAGACTTTGACAGCAGTTCTTCCTCCTTCATCTTGGCGACCACACGGTCCAGCTGCTCCTTCGCTGACCGAGCTGACGTAGATGGAGATATTCCATTCCGTTTCGGCGGCGTCTTGGTTTCCGTGGGGCTAGCTTTAAATTCAGCCTCGTCATCGTCCCCAGAATCCGAGTATCCGTCCGCATACTCGGCTTCGTCACTACTTTCTTCCTTCTCTTCCTCGTCCTCGTCAGCAATCCTTCGCTTGCGCGACGAAGTCGACGAGGACCGCGGGCGCGCAACCTCGCGCAGCTTCTTCTTGCGCTCGGCACGCAACCGGTCATCCAAGGTTTCCTCTTTGACCCTACTAGCCTTCTTCTGTGCAGCTGGTTTCTTGGCCACGCCTCGCTTGCTCTCGCGAGAACGAATACTCTCAACCAGCGTCACCAGCTCTCTAGACAGCGGGAGGTTCTTGCTCCTGTCCAGCTCGACCCACTTTTGCAGCACCGCGTACTTGTTTGTTCCCGCAACCAGCGTCGCGAGCCCCGACTGCTCGCGCAGCTTGTCCAGCACGCCAATAGACTCCGGATCGGGCGACAGGAACGAGTTCCCGCCCTTGGGCGAGCTCGTCGTGACGCTCTTGACCTTCTCTTTGGCCTTCACCTTCTCCTTGGCCTTGGCCTTGGCTCTCGCGTCCTTCTGCTGCTGCTTGACGCGCTTGTCCTCGTCCGCCTTGGCCCTGGCCCTCGCCTCCTTCTGCTGCTTTTTCAGCTCCTTGCGCCGCCGCTTGTCCTCGCGCTGCTGCAGCTTGAGCCTCCGCGCCTCGAACATGTCCGTGAGTGCTCGCCAGCTGTCCACCGCGCTCTTGTGAGGGCTCGACGTGAGTGTTGGTAGCGACGCCACCCGCAGCGCCGCCAGCGCGTGGTCCATGGCCTCGTGCATGTCCTCGAACTGCTTTTCCACGCGCGACCGCGCCTCCACGGCCGCCTCGGCCATCCTCGAGCTCTTCCCCAGCCGTTGTGGCGAGGCCACAATGGGGGAAGAAATCGAATACTTTTGACTTGGATTCAGTATATGTCACTGACATTATAACGAGGGACTGGTTTGAAAATGGAAGGTGGCGAGGTTGTCGTGATGATGATAGCTTGGTTGATCATGGAAGAGATTTGTTTGTTCACGACAGAAACATGGCCAGGGCTTTTTACGCTATTAGCTGACACCTTACACTACCAGAATTGTCGTGGGGGCTTCTTGATTAGGCCTTGCCGGTGTGGATGTTGCAGATCTTGCCGTCGTCGTTGAAGGAGAAGGTCGACTTGACCGAGATGGGGATGTAGAAGATCTTGACGACGCCCCGCACGATGACGTGCTCGTCGTCGCCGTCTTCGATGGCGGGCGGCTGCCACGTGCCCTCGATCTTGGTCTTCTCCAGGTACACGAGGAACTCGGCCTTGCCGTTGTACGAGCCGTCCCGCTGGCTGTAGAAGGAAATGTCGTCGCTCACGAGCTCCAAAGTCTCCTTCGTGCGCTTCTCCAGCCGCAGCGCCACGTACTGCCGCACCGTGTCCACGTTCTCCTGGCTGACCGTCGTCGCGACACCCATAACTTTTCTTGGGATTCTTGGGTTTCTTGTGGGGTTTCTTGTGGGGTTTCTTGTGGGGTTTCTTGTGGGGTTTCTTGTGGGGTTTCTTGAGCTCCTTGAGCTTCTTGTGCTTGCTCGACTGGCGGCGGAATGGAAAGTGACGCCCCCCAGACAGCCATTTTCCGACGGACGAATCCAGCGGGCAAGAGGTGCACTGAAGGCCGCCAGAAGAAAGTCAGGATGGGCTTTTCTGGCTTGCCCTTCAACTTGAGCTTGCGCGTTTTACGCCGCGGCATCACGCTCGCCGTTCGCCTCCCATCCACCGCTCTCGACTCGATGACCACGCTGCTGCTTGGTGGCCGCGTCATGAAGGTCGGAAGGAACTTCCCAAGTTTTCCCATACTCGCGTCATGACACCTGGCAGTTAGTAACTGCCAGGTGTCATGACAGGAGTATACATGTGATGGCTGCGGATTATCCGGTTGCACCGATTCAAGCTAGTGTAAATTGTCACGGGAGAGAGCGAGTTATGCGGATATACGGGATATGCCACGTGCTGAAGAGCTCATTACCAGGATTGCCGAGATGGCGACGCGGCTCGAGGCGCTGCCGCGGCTGCAGCTGCAGGAGATGGACCTGGAGGACGCTCGCTCGGACTCGGAGGGCTCCACGGCCTCGAGCTCCAGCTTCGGCTCGCGGCACGCCAGCCACCGGCCCAAGCGCGAGAACGAGAGCGATGGAAAGTTGGAGCGCGTTCCGTCGGACGAGCACCACGATACGCACCTAACATCGTAAGGAGGAAATTGCTTGCTGCCATTTGTGTGTTATGTAATTGGCTGGTAGATTGACAGCAGGCTGGGTTGGTTGATGATTGGGAATTCAAATGTAGGGACTTTCGGTCGTTCGGGAATACCTGCATCGCGTTCCTAGGCTCGGGGGTGCTCGGGCTGCCGTACGCGTTCAAGAAGTGCGGGATATTGGTGAGGAAGATGGCGGTACACTGTATAGGCGGTTTGGTGAGCTATTGACTTATATTATGATAACTGCGCAGCTTGGATTGGCGACTCTGGTCAGCGTGGCGGCCATCAGTGTCTACGCCATGCAGCTCATCGTCAAGTGCAAGTACAAGCTCAAGCGCCATGGCCACGTGGTCAAGACGTACGGAGACATTGGCCGCATGGCCATGGGTGAAACGGGCGCCTTGATCGTCAACGCGGCGATTGTCATCTCACAAACGGGCTTCTCCATCGCTTGTACGCTTTATCAAACCTCATTGTCGCGGAGAAAGCCAATGGACTTAACTATTGTCGTGTCACCTGTCCAGATCTCATCTTCATCGCGACCAACGTCAACAAGTTCTTGGGAATCTCAAAAGAGATTGTGGTGTCGGTGTGCGTGCCACCGCTCATTGGTTTTTCGCTGCTCAAGCACATGAAGGAGTTGGCTCTGGTCGCGTTGGTCGCTGACGTGATGGACATCCTTGGGCTTGCGATCGTTCTCCACACCGATCTGTCGTACATGCCGCTAGATCACGACCACATCGAAGTCTTCGGCGTCATTTCAAGCGTTCCGTTTTTTTTTGGTGTCGCGAGTTACTGCTTTGAAGGCGTCGGTATGGTTCTTCCGCTCGAAAACTCCATGCTGCACAAGGAGAATTTTACGCCGATCCTGTATGCCACCGTTGGCCTCATCACCACGCTGTACTCCGCGTTTGGCATTTGTGGATATCTGGCTTTCGGTGACGCGACCGAAGATGTAATCACGCTGAATTTTGAAGGGTCTGGTGGCATGGCGATGGCTGTGAAGCTATGCCTATGTGTTGGCCTCTTCTTCACGTACCCAGTGATGCTGTTTCCCGTGTTTGAAGTGCTCCAGAATCTAATCGGGCAACGAGACAACAACCAAAACGCATCGGGACAGACTGAACTGAGCTCTACGAAGTCGGCGTTTCTTCGAGCGAGTGTGGTGCTACTAACTGGCGTCCTTGCTGCTGGAATTCCAAGTGAGATTGTGCTAATCTTCATGTTTTGCTAGACTGCCAACTAACGATAGCTATGCTTGCAGGTTTTGGCGGGTTCATCTCGTTCATTGGCTCGACTTGCTGCTCGTTGCTCGCATTCATTTTACCAGCGTGGTTCTACCTCGAGTTGTTCCAAGACGAGCCTCAAACTTTCCGCTTCCAGCTACAAAAACTGCTCCTGTACGGGATGATCCTCATCGGCGTTGCAGCTCTGATCTTGGGGGTCTATGAAGCCGTCAGCGGGTTGTTCTGAGCTTCCCCACCTGTGTGTTCTAGACCATTGTGCGTATTCACGGTAACAATAAATGCTAAGCTAGCAACATCTCCAGCGCGCCAGGGCGTCGCAATCAGTCAGCAAAGCGGGGACAAGTCAGGAATTTCACATTGATCACGGCTTCTTGGGTCTCCCTGCTGACTTGTTCTCCAGCAGCAAGCTGTCCATGATACTCGCCGAGACATAGTCCGCGCCTCCCTCCAAGCTCTCGATGCGAGTCGAGTACTTTCCCTGCCTAGCCAGCTTGAGCTCCGCGATCGCCAAGCTCGCAGCCTCCGTCCTCTCCCCTCCAGCATCTAAAGGCAAGCACCACAGTCAGTAAAACCAAAACAAATAAATCAAACAATCCTCCCACCATCCAATCCTTGATACTCAGACGCTAGCAAAATGCTCGATCTCGCCCCAGCTGGAAGCGGAGTCGCCTTAGTGGCCGTAGTAGTAGAAGCACCAGTAGAAATAGCAGCAGTAGCTTGGGAACCTGGACCCGCGGCACTTGCAGCGGCCACAAGGCCGGTCTTGACTTCCTCGACCGCCCCAGAGGGCTGCATGGGGCGCTGCATGTTGCCGACGGTCGTGAGCTCGGAGCGGATCTCGTTGAGCTCCTCGATGCCGCGCTGGAACTCGCGCTGTAGCTTGACCAGGTCTGAGTCCTTGGTGGCGTCGAAGAACTCCTTCTTGGCGCGGATAATCGCGCCCACGGACCGCCCCACGTACGTCCCGCCAAAGTGCGCGAGCTTGGGCAGCTCCTTGCGTCCCAGCAGGTACCCGGCCGCCGTCACCGTCACCAGGATCTCCCCCCAGCCCACCATGTTGCCCTTCCGCTCGTCCTTTCTCCAAATATATAGGCGTAACTATGGGGTTACACTTTCAACGTAACTCTCTATCTCTCACCCATTGACTGACTGGCAACCAAGGAAAAAAGGCTACATGGCAGCGCGGATGCTGCGCTTCCGGAGCTCGCAGCGCGCGCGCCTGGCGACTCTAAGCGCCAGGCGACGGCCAGCGCTGAGCTCAGCGTCTCAAGCTGCGTATGGAGCTGGATTTTCGACTGCAGCGAGCCAGAACTGCGAGCTGGAGCGCATCCGGAACATTGGAATCCTGGCACATATTGACGCTGGCAAGACGACGACGACCGAGCGCATGCTCTTCTACTCCGGAGCCATCGCGCGCATGGGCGAGGTGCACGACGGCGACGCGACCATGGACTTCATGCCGCAGGAGCGCGAGCGAGGCATCACCATTGGCGCCGCGGCCATCAGCTTCCCGTGGCGCGACCACCACGTGAACCTCATCGACACGCCGGGCCACGTCGACTTCACGGTCGAGGTCGAGCGGGCTGTCAGAGTGCTGGACGGAGCGGTTGCGGTGCTCGACGGCGTGGCTGGGGTTGAGGCGCAGACCGAGACCGTGTGGGAGCAGGCCGACAGGTACAGAGTGCCCAGGATTGCCTTCGTCAACAAGCTGGACAGGGAGGGTGCCAGCTTCCAGCGGGCCTGCGAGTCCATCGAGGCCAGGTTCCAAGTGCAGGCGCTCAAGATACAGGTACCCGTGGGCGAGGAAGCCGACTTTGACGGAGTGCTGGACGTTGTCAACATGAAGCTCGTGCGGTGGATGGACAAGGAGGGCAAGGACGTGCAGCGCCTGCCGATCCTGCCCGGAAGCAGCAATAGCAAGATGGGAGAAATGTATGAGATGGCGTCCAACGCGCGGCAGGAGCTCATTGAACTCGCTTCCAACTTTGACGACGAGCTGGGCGAGCTCTTCCTCATGGAAGAGCCGATCGACGATGACACACTCAAGGCAGCGCTGCGTCGCATCACGATCAAGCACAGCCGAGAAGCGGTGGTGACTCTCTGTGGCAGTGCTCTCAAGAACAAGGGCGTGCAACCGCTTCTGGATGCTGTTGTCGACTACCTGCCGTCGCCGGTGGATCTGTCACCGTTCGAGGCGCATCTCGTCAAGACCACCAAGAAGTCGGGCTCACAAGACTCGACGCACACCGTGGTAAAGCGCAATGCGTCGCCAGATGAACCACTGGTAGCTCTCGCTTTCAAGGTGAAGCACGACCGTCAGCGAGGTCTAGTCGTGTTTTTCCGTGTGTACTCGGGTGTACTCCACGCCAAGTCTCAGCTGTTCAACACTAGTCGCCAACAGAAGGAGCGCATTACTCGCCTCATGCTGGTTGCGGCTGATGACTCGGATGAGGTGGCTGAGATTTCGGCGGGCAACATTGGTGCAGCAGTTGGGCTAAAGAATACGTTCACGGGTGATACGATCATTGCATCAAAGGATCACCATGTCAACGAGTATATCCTGTTGCCAGGCGTCCAGGTCCCGAAGCCAGTGTTCACGTGCTCGATTGAGTCCGAGTCGTCGGCGAAACAGAAGGATCTAGACGACGCGCTCTTTCACCTTCAGCGTGAAGATCCAAGCTTTGTCGTAACAGTGGACGAGGAGACGGGCCAGACTTTGATGTCGGGTATGGGCGAGCTTCATCTCGACATTATCAAGGAGCGCCTTCGTACCGAATACAAGCTTGACCCGATGATTGGAGCTATGCGAGTCGCGTACCTGGAAAGCGCCTCGATGAGTGTTTCCGAGCCATACACACACGACATGTTGCTTGGTACTGATCGCCAGTTTGCCAAACTCACGATCAACTTGGAGCCGCTCCTAGACCAGGATGGTGTCGAAGTCTCGAGTGCCGACGAAGATGATGGCGAGACTGCCGTGAACAACATCATCGAGTTGAAGAATCTTGGAGACAAAAAGATGCCCCACGCTTTTGCTCTAGCAATTGAGGAAGGTCTGCGCTCAGCTATGAGCCGAGGCGTCCTCACGTCCAACCGCGTGGCATATGTTAAGATCACGGTGGACGAGAACGACTGCGAATGGGACACTGACTCGAACGCAAACGCATTCCGTGTGGCGGCGGCACTAGCTTTCAAGCATGCGCTCCGCGAGGCTTCGCCTGTTGTGCTCGAGCCAATGATGAAGCTTGAGGTGCGCGCTCCCGACCGCTGTGTTGGCGATGTGCTGTCGGATTTGACTTCTCAGCGTCGTGCTCACATCCAAGAAGTTGGCGCAGCCCTCAATGGCTCGGGGGACGAAAACGATGTGCAAGTCGCACGTGCTGGTCGCTCAATTGTTCATGCACACGTCCCTCTGGTTCACATGGTGGGCTACGCGACACTGCTACGCTCCAAGACGCAGGGTGAGGGCTCATTCGGCATGCAGTTCCTCAAGTACCTTGAGGTGGACTCCGCTACTCGCGACCGCCGTCTAGTTGTACGCACGAGCCCACCGGTGTTCGGTGCCACTCCATCGGGTGGTAATTACTAAGACATAGAGAAATGCACAAGATGATAGACTGAAAACACACATGTAACGTGCACAGATAGACTTCAGTGCACAAAAGAAGCTGTTGTGCACTTCCATTAGATTAGATCCTTGGCAGCATTCCCCACTCCAGCAATGAGAGCAAGGATGCCAAATACCATAACACCGTGAAGAAATCGACGCCTAGACGTTGTCAACGGCTGGGTTGGCGCTGGTGAAAGTGGCAATTGCGTGCTCAGCTCCATCGTCACCTCCGACGACAATCGTAGATAAAACACAACTGGAAGAACGAAGCCAAGAAGTGAACAGCACGTCGACCCGACAAACGAGATGAACGGCGCAAAGTCTAGACAAAATCACGGCAATGTTGTTAGAGTCACCCATTGACTTGGCAAAGTTAGACAGACACTCACTTGGAATGGCTCCAGCAATGATGGCAGTCACACCGACAACTGTCGCCCGAAACAAGGAAATGCGAAGCTGCTTCCGTGTTAGATTGTGGACATATTTACGACCGAAAAGCAAGGTTTAGCTTACCTCGTGACCCCACCCTCCACTGTCAATTGTAGGATCTCCGACAACCTTGCTCTGGACCGCGTCGAAAACCGGGAAGAGCATGATCGGGTAGCCGAAAAACACGGAAGCACAGAACAGGATGTCAATAGCTGGTGCCAGTGACGTGAGATCTCGGAGATTGAGGAGCAGCACGTCCTGTGTCGTCGACTGAAATGCCAAGTAGCCGCAAATGCCGAAGCTCGCATAAATAAATCCAACAAGTACCACGACGGATATCAAAATGGTACGGAAGTGGGTTTTGTGACGCATCGAGTTCTCCAGCGGCAATACCATTCCAATTCCTGAGAAGCAATACGTTGCAACTCCAAAAAAGAACGGAGTGTATGGAAGCGAGCCAAACCAATTGAGGTCGAGAAGTGATTGTTGCGTATTGACGCTAGCTTCGTCGTGAGTCGAGATCAGCGCCATGTCGGTGACGTATACGATCATAAGACCGCAGAGGTTCATCGCGGATGCTGCCATCGCGACGTATGCTAGCTGATTCACGTGCTTGATCATCGCAAAGCCAACCAAGAAGGGCGTGCAGAACACAATCACAGCCTCACGTGACAAGCCAAAGTATGAATGAACATTCGCCGCAATGAAGATCAGGACTAGACAACAATCACACAAACGGCTCAGTAGGTATCAACACCAATCAAAGAAAAAAATCAACATACATCCGACGCCAAAGCCTGCTTGAGCAAGTACAAGTGCGACTTGGACAAGTCGCTCCCCAGACGCTCCGAGTGCGTGATGCCCAATATCTCCATAGGTAGCGACAAATACCCCACGCCGTTGCAGCAAATACTTGCAGTCGACCAGCAGCAGCATGCAATAGGCGCTCAATGCGCCGACCACGAGCAGCAGAACAAGCCCAAGCTGCATTCTCAGTTCATAAATTCCTCCATACTACATCCACAAAATGTCATGGAAAACTCACCAAAACCCCAGTCTTCATGAATGCACTCGAAAACCCCAGCACGCCCGTGCCCAGGAACGCCACGACCGCGTTCACGAACGTCTTGGCGTCGCTGCATCAAGCCATTTACTCAGTTTTGCTCACTCCACCCACCCACCAGACAAACACTCACGACGCCAAGAGCTCCGATGTCTGCTTGCTATGTGGGCGCCCGGCACAGGAACCACTAGTCCCGTCGACCGGCGAAAACGCAGATGGAAGCAGCGCCAAGCGCTCGGAGCTCTCGCGGCCCATGGCAGAAGCACGGAGGGGAAGGAGCGGCGGCGGCCGAGGAGGGAGCTGACTTCTGCGTGTTTATCGACCTCACGTGCGTGTTTGTTTGACCAGCATGACGTCAGTTGATACCAGTCAGTGTTTCATTTGATAAATGTATAGACACTATTTCGAGACCCTCATTTCACCAGTCGAGCTGAAGGCGAAGGAGTGATGGTAAACAGGCAACTTCAGGAGCAAAGGCATTTTTTCCTCTCGTTGCAAGCTAGATGTAAAAGGGAGCTGGCATATCAAGCAAGCAATATAAATGTGGCGACTGATGAAAACTAGAAACAGGATGAACACGACCATGCAGCATTAAAATCGGGAGTCTTAAGCACCACAACAATCTGGCCACCCCGTAAAGCTATCGCATAATGCAGTATCACTCAGCCATAGAAGCAAGATGACGAGACAAATAGTTTTCAATGCATTTGCATGTTCTCATGCGACTGATTGTGATATTTATTGCGATTAGCGACTTGTCAAACGAGCTCAGCATCTATCAGCAAGCAAACAGTTTTCGTCCCAGCGCTTCTTGTAGTATCCATCTAACTGCCGACCTTGATCGCCTAATACTCGCCAATCGCGTTTGGCGCTGTCGTTCAATGCCGGATACAAATCCAAGGTCAAGTCGTGGTCCATTTCAACGTTGTGCAGGGCCACTGCAGTCGAAGCTGCATCAAACTCGAGACGCATATTTCCGCGCACGACTGACAACTTTCGCGAAGGGTTATTGCTGTACACCACGCGCTCACGTTGTTGCTTCGTCGCAGGAGCGCGTTTCAATGAACGGCCCACACCGTCTTGCTCGAACCCGCCTTCTGGCACTCCGACAATATCGGCGAGCGTGTTCAACAAGTCATATTGCTCCGCAACATCCG
>JAASGX010000845.1:0-12980 GCA_023334415.1 Phytopythium chamaehyphon | reverse complement strand
TTCAACGTGGAGGCTAGGACAGAGTAGAGCTTGTTGTTGTGGTAAACTTTTTTTGTGGGTGATTTTGAGTTTGGAAAAGCTCTAAAGGCAGGATATTATTTTTTTCGCCTCAACGTGGAGAGGAGTTGATCAAACAAACAAGCTCCCTTCTGCCTTGCCAATGCGAAACCCAGCACAATAACATATCAACCTGATTGAGCTGTCATTTCCTACTTGAAACCACAACAGTCGAGCGCAAACGTTTTGGGGTTTGGGAAGATGAATTCTGTGTATGCTTTCATAAAGTGCTGCGTTGTGCCATCCTTTCCGTTCATATTGCTAGCCTAGACCGCAAATCGGCTGGGAATAATGTCATCTAGAGCCACGCTCATTAATTTTGTCGCAATCGAGCTTGTGCTTCCTAATCTCAGTAATTTATGAACTCAACAACGCTTTCTATGGGTTGCTCAATGATGCAGATCGCGAAACATGTCAAGATCTACAATTCAGGTAGCAGAGACTTTGAGCCTCGCGACATCTTGCCAACTCTTTTTGTGCTAACTTTGATTTTCACTTTCGAGCAAACTCCAGAGCTTGTTACTTTATGTGTGGTCCATGAAAGCATACGATATTTATCTTCACAGTCATCGTTTGGATGAAGAACCTGAACTTCATGGACTTTGATCAGCCAGGCTACGTACTCGAGTGTTCATCCTTACTTAGTGCTGGCAGCAAAGCAGTGTTAAAAAGAATGCCTTCACCTGGCATGTTCTATTGCTTGTCGTCAATGCTATACTCTACCTGATCCTACTTGCACTTTACTGTATACAAATTCCACGCATCGTTCCAACAACGTTTACCCACAGAGCATGCGGGAGGGAAGCACGAGCTGCTCCCAGCGCACCGCGATAGAGCCCCAGTCCACAAGCTGTTGTTGCGCGTGCTTTTCGCTGAGGCAGCACGCGATATGGTCGTACACAACGTCAAAGTGCTCGTCGTCGACTTCCACGAGCTGCATCATGGCCCCACCGAACGGCGCCCACAAGATGCCCTCATCCTGCTCAGCAGCCTGACTGCGCGAGTTCTCTGGAGACGTTGCCACCACCATATTGTACGTGAGCACGCGCTGGTTGAACGCGTTCACCTCGGTGCCGCGCTGCACTAGGTTGAGGTATCGGATAAACCGCGGGCCTGCTCCGGGGCCAGGGATGTTTCGGGCTAGAATGTACGTGTCCGGGTCCATGACCTGCAGGACCTGCGACTCGACCGAATACGTGTGGATCTTGGACCAGAGTGCAGGCTCAATTAGCGTTGGCCACGAGGCAGCTGCTAGGTTGTCGACAGCTGCGCGCACGCCTCCAGGGGAGCACCGGATGCGCTTGGTGTACCACACGCGCGCAATGATGGCGTTCTTCATTTCGGGCTTGCGCACCAAGGGAGCGCGCTCAACCTTCCAGCCCAGCATGGTGCCGACGTCCTCGCCGATGGGCCTCGCCGCGAACCGCACGTCGTACTGCAGCTTGATGGCGTCGCACTGCTGCTTGGAAAAGGGCTGGTAGTGGAACGAAGGAGCTCCGCTCTCAAAGAAGACTCGTCGACCGCCATATCCGCCAATCGACGGGTCCACCAGCACTCCTGAGGAACTCGACGGGCCGAGCGCGGGCGAGGATGAGGCGTACGAGGACGCTGAGGCTGATGAGTCCGAGTTGCTGCCGTCTCGGTCATCACTGCTGCCGGCCTTCTTCCTCGCTCCTGCGTCGCTGCCTGGTGCCAGCGACGCTCCCTCCTGCCCGATGAGGTCGTAGACGCGCTCGTGGCGGACGATCTGCTCTCGCAGCGCCAGGTTCTCGGTGCGCAGATCCTCTCGCTCGAGCACGAGCCGCTGCAGCGCGTTCTGCATGTCGTCGACGTTCGGCTGCCGAACGGGCGAGGCCCTGGCGAGCGCTCGGCGCTGGCCGTTGAGGTGCTGCTGCAGCTGCTGCTCGAGCTGCCGGTGCAGCGCGCGCAGTTGGGCCTGCTGCGCCTTCTTCTTCTTGCGGAAGTGCACCATGTTCTCTCGGTGCTGCTGGCGCTTCCACTGCTTCTCGTCCTCCTCGGTCCACTTGCCGGCGGCCGAGAGCAGCCAGTGGCTCTCGCTCGTCATGCTCGGCGGCTGCGCCATCGTCATCCTGCTGTGAGGGGCGCGTGGGGCGAGCGGCTAATTGGGCAATGAGCAATGAGCAATTGATGCCAAGTGAGACCAAGCGAGACCGTAGCTGCTCGCTTGTCAAGAGGGGGGCAGAGAGGGAGCAGAAAGTATAACTGCCAAAACCACTTGGTTTCACTATGATCGGGTCGAGACGAGTCGCGCGTGGCCACAAACGCCGTGCACTGTACACTTGGCCAGGATACTGAGGATGAGCCACTCAACTTGAGGCCACTCAGTCGGTCAGAAGTGTCGTATAGAGTATAGAGAGGATAATACCAATAGGAGATCCACTCAATGACGCGGAATTGAGCGGACACAGCCTTATTGCTGACTGTATCCCATCAGAGTCAGATCGAGAGGTTTGCATCGGTAACTCAGTGGAAATGGGATTTTGAACCATTCATCTACTGATTCAACCGCATTACACCGTTAGACATCCGGTTCGCGCTCCGACTTCTTGACATTGGGCGTCAAATCGCCGGTCGGAAGGGCAGCCATGTTGTACCGTACACCTCGAGCAGCTACAGACCGGAGCTGTCTGCTCGTGGGCCGAGCTGTCCGCCTCGCTTCAACTAGTTGCATTGGCTGGAAAAATCCAGAGCCTAGAGACGGAGGCGAGCCTCGATCGGGAAGGCATCGAGACATGATGAAGACTCTTGGTGAGACCCAGCTACGGTCTCCGTTCGTTGATCACGTTGCCATTGACTCACACGACGAAGAGCTCTTGGTGGCAATGCTGTGTATTGCTGTCGATTATCCTGGCGATTGTTGCATTGGCGGGTAATCAGCGCCTTCAAATGCATTCGGAGCGAAATGCTACGCTGCCCATCGAGTTCCTGGTGCTGCACAGCCGATAACGCGGACACCCTCGTGCTCTCGAGATGTGTAATAACACGGTGGCCTGCGCAAATGTTACGTCGACCGCCCCGTTTCTTGGTGGGGCGTTGTCCGTGAGACGCGCACAAGTCGGAGCGCAAGAGCGTGTATTGTACACATTCGACATCACTTGTGTCGTCCTTGTGTGTTGTGTTGAAGCGAACCAAAATGTCTAACTATCCTATCGATCGGCCCAAGTTGGCCGGCTATCCATCTTCCTATTTCATTCATTCATCACGCCTTCCTCGGTCCTTACAGCGTCAGGTGGCGCGCCTGCAGTATCATTTGCTCCCAGCGGCACGCGATGCCGAGCACTTCGACCATCAAGTACCGTGCGTGTGCGTCGCTCACGCACTCAAAGTCGCACCCGTAGTGCAGCTGAATGACTCTCGCGCCGTCCCCAACATACGCGTCGTCGGTCTCCTCTGTCAGCAGCAGGTACGAGATGCCGCGTTTCATCCATTCGACGTCGCGCATGCGCTCCGTCTCCCGTGGCGCGCCGTCTTGGCTGTCGCCAGGGTTTACGATGGTCTTGACAAGTGCAACGACTCGTTCCCCTCGCTCGTTCAGGCCGCTCATTCGCGCCAAGATGTTGAAGTAGCGGATGTTCACGGCACCGGTCGCCACGGGGGAGTTTTGAAGCAGCACCGTTGTGTCCTCGTCGACTCGCTGGACGACGCGAGTGACCACAGTCGTGCTGTAGATGGCCGCGAAGCGCTTCGGGTCGTGGAACGCCTCCCAAGTGCGGTTTACGATGCCGTCCATTGTATCCCCGAGTCTCCGAACGCGCTTCGTGAACTGGAACCGCAGCGTACGAGAGTCGATGTGGGCAGGTCGCCTCACTGTCCAGCCAAAGCACGAGAGCTCCGTCACTGGGATTCGACGCTGCACAAACTGCGCGTACAATCGCAGCATGCGGTCGTACACGAGCCGGACGAGATCGCGGCAGTCATGCTGTGTTAGCGGCACGTAGTAGAATGGCGCGATGTCGTCGTCGTCGAAGAACAGCCACGTGCCGCTGGAGTGGCTAGCGTGCTCGCCTCTAGCTTGAGTCAGCGACAGCTCGGACGGAGTCCTCGCCTCCTGGTTGGGACTCGGATCCTCGTCTCGCATGTCGTCGTATGTGTCCGCGACCTGCATGATCGCCACCTGCACCCTGTCGTGCGCTTCGAGTCGAGTCCGCAGCGCCGCATTCTCCCGTCGGATGCGCTCCTGCAACGCAACTTGGTCCGCATACGCTCTGCGCAGTCGTTCGAGATTACCTGCGTTGGGCTTCTCGCTGCTTTCATGCTGGAGAATCAATTGATGAAGCCTGGCGGACAAGCCTGTTTCCTGCTCTGCCATGGCCTGCTTGTTCTGCTTGTGGCGCATCCGCGAGCGCGCGACGACGGCCTTGTGCCTCGCTCGTCGCAGCGCGGCGCGGTCCTGCTCACTCTTCTCCTGCTGTTTGCTGGCCATGGGCATCACAGCCTGCTGTGTCTGGTGGTGAACGACAGGAGCCGGTAGGTCGTCCTCGTAGAGCACATCGGCGCGGAACGCAAGCGAGTGGCGTGCGTCGTCCCACGGCGCGGACGAGTCGCTGCTGCTGCCGCTGTAGCTGCTGGCCTCGTCGCTGGCGAAGGACGCGAGCGCCTCGGCCAGCGCGTCGTCGTGCTCCATTGCCTCGCAACTGGAGGATTGCACAGTCTCAGCCTGCCGCCTGCAGCGCCACTGCGCTCTGCAGAGTCTGCTCGCTGCCAGCGGCTGCTGCTTGGCGTCTAGAGTTCGCCGTGGCCGCTCCACGCGCCCGACACCTTACGTATGCCGTGCAAGCGCTGGGCTGCGCTTCACGCGCGCATGATATGATGATACGCTGAGCAGAGCGTGGCCACCGTGCCGGCAGCTGACTGCCATGGGCGCCTTGTAGATGCGAGCTTTGAGGAGCTCCGGCCGTCTGATACGCCGCCAGTTGGCCTGGAGAGCGCCATGCGAACGCCTAGATTGATACTCTTGGTAGCGATCATTTAACACGAAGGTCATGTGCTTGATGAATTGTAAGATGTGATATCCAGATGGAAGTTTGTAGTTGGTCGTCGTGACACGCGACGACGAGATCGACCCATACAATTCGCAAGATTTGTTGCTGACTAGTTGTCAACCACTGTAGTCAGCAAAATATCTTGCGATTTGTATTGACTAATCTAGTAGATCCACCCAGAGACGGACTTGATCGGTGTGTGATCTTGGATCGACTCCGGAGAGGCTGGCCCAGTCGTTTCCGTCGGTCAGCCTGGCTGTCAGGCGCCTTGGCTTGGCTTGCATGAGTGCTGCGTGATGTGATAGCCGACGCCTCTGTATTCTACGGCCGTGACGACAGCTCCGCCATCAGTAAGCGGACAGGTGCACTGACGTGTAGAGACCGCCGAATTCGTTCGTCGGGCGTATGCATTTCGCCTCGTAATACGAAGCAATCTTCGTTCGGTGGTGGCGGAAGCTCGGGGAGGCTTGCAGCTCACAGTGACAAGGCTGCATCGACCACATCCTTCGACTGTCAAGTCGACTGTACTTCGAAGAAGACCACTATTTACTTCGACCACCTCAATCTGAAGGCAGACCCCCTCTCATCGAGATGTTCCCACACTAAAAGGCACGACAACCGTCATTGCTAGCTGCACTGCAAGCCTCGTCCTCGCTCAAAAATCCCCCAGCTCACCATCGCAAAGCTGCAGCAGATCCACACCGAGATCCCAAAGATGACCAGTTCCAGCACCGCTATCCCGTCTTTAGTTTATAAATCTGTATAATACATCATAATATCGCAATCCTCTCCTAATTTCGCAACTCGTTCTTTGAATTCCATAGTAAACCCCCTCAAACCGCAACCGGCTGCGTTCGAATCGAAGCGCCTCCCCATATTCCCCATACGATTCCCCATAGAAACCCAAGCCAAGATGGCGCTCCACCGCAAGCTCCGCGGAAGCGATGAACTGCCGCAGTTCGTGCGGCTGCCGGCGGCGCGCGCGCCCTACTCAGCCGTCCCCACGGCCACGCGCTCCTTGCCCTCGTCCTCGTCTCGCCAGTCGCGCAAGTCGCTGCGCCTGGACCGCGATCGTGAGCCCAGGACGGCCGCGCAGATCAGCTCTGTGCAGCTGCGCGCGTGCTTTTTGCTGTGCGTGGCGCTCTACTTCGGGACGATTTACTTCGCGGATTCCATCGTGGGGCTCGGCCAGGCGCTCGGCTCGGAGCCTGTGCGGCGCCACGACTTCTTCGTGCAGGCGCCGGGGGCTATTGGTGCAATTCGGCTGCGAGTTGGTGATGGAGCTGATGAAGGGTTTGGAGGGGAGGAAGAGACTGATGGAGGGCTTCATGAAGGACTTGGAGGAGAAGATAATGCAGAAGAAGGAGAAGAGCAGGTTGAGGAGGCCCACGAGATGCAGGGTGCTGCAGCTGTGGAAGAGCAGCGCGACGTGGAAGAGCAGGGAGACCTTGGTGATGCAGAGAAGGTTGAGGACGCGGGGCCCCCAGGCGAGGCACACGTGGCGGTCCCCATCGCAGAGGAGCTGGAGATCAAGGAAAAGGCTTTGGTTGAGGCTGTCGACGCCTCTCCGGCTGCTGCCGCGGACGCTCCGGAGCTCGCCTCTCCGGCTGGAGACGAAGGCACGTTCCCCGTTGCGGCGCCAACGCAACGAGCTGAAGAGAAAGCTCCGGTTGTCCTGGAGGTTGATCAGAAGCCCGTGGAGGCGGTCCAAGCTGTGGAACAAGTCGTCCAACCGGAGGTTGTCCAGCAAGAGCAGGTCGAGGACGCGGCCAAGCCCACGGCGCTCGTGAACCGCCCGGAAGAGCGCGACGAGCACCGCTGATCGCCGAGCGCGAGTCTGTTGTGAAGATGGTATTTAGAGAGTGAGATCAGCTGTAATGTAGACGCATTGACAAGTTTGCTGTGAGTAGCGATAGCGTGCCGGCCGCTTCTACACCTCGAGCAGTGCCGCACGTATGAAGGCCATCACGTCCTCAAGTCGTGGCTGAGGAGCCTTCGGTTCCCGCCGGATCTTCAGTGTTTGCATTACAAAGCGGCTCCAAGAGCCATTTGCACGGCATCTGATGGACATACCAACCTTATGTGGCAGGAAGACGCAGCATGCCCAAGGTGTCCGACGTACGCCTGGCAGTGGACACAGCTAAAGGGATCACGTGTGCAACAGGCATTCAGAGCAGTTTTACAATTTACAACCTGCGTAAACCTGTATTTGATTGTTGATACAACGTGCAAAGCCCGATGCTGCATACATATTATCCTCCCAAACATAGTTTTCAGTTTGATATAGTGCCAATTGATGTGCGCTATCTGGAAACCTGAAGTTGCCTATCGCGCTGAACTTGCCAGGAAACAGCTGGTCATCTCCTCCGGTTACTCTACCAGTCAACATTTTCCATAGGTCCAATTACAACATCAATCTCATATACTATCCGGATAAAAACAAATTACTACATTTAACAGGTGTTGCGCGTCGTACGTGGCGCTGCATGGTCATGGCATGGCCACCATGCCCATGCTCGCCACTCGCCGATCTGCTGCCTGCTCCCTGCCTGTCTCCATGCGCCGCGCGGGCTCCTCGCTGCCCTCAGTCGACGCCCGGGGCGCTCCGTGGCCGTCGCCAGCCGCGCTGAGCACGAGCATGTCGAGCCACCGGCCGCAGCTGTCGCTGTCGTCGGTGTCTCCGCCTGTCTCGGCCTCGAACCGCTGGAAGCTCGCGTTCTTCGCGCTCGTGGCGCTGTACGCGGTCGTGGCGCTGCTCTCGCTGCCTCGCGCGCCTTCCGCGTCCAACACAGCGAATCTGGCGGCGATTGCGGTCCCACAGCAGCCCAGACTCGTGCTGGAGAGCGTCAGGGACTCGGCTCAAGCTCAGCTCCACGAGCAGCAGGAGATGGAGGAGCTGCCGACGCTGGAACCTGGAGCGACTCACCATGAAGACAACCAGGCTGCTAATGAGGATGAAGGTGCAGAGCTGGGTGGTGGTGGAGAGCTCCCGGTTCCAGAAGCCGTTGCCAACGCCATCGCCCAGGCCCACGCTGTTGCGGACGCTATTGCGAAAGCTGACACGCCCGACGGACTGCTGTCGCTGGCGGAGGCCATCAAGGTCGTCCAGCCGGCCAGGACGCAGGCCGTACGAGCGACCTTCCCCATGCTGCCCAAGCCCAACAACGAGCACGTCTCGGCGGCCATGGACTCGCTGCGGAATCCGGCAGACAGGTCCAAGTGGGTCCAGCAGGACTTTGAGGCCGAGGTCGACCGCCTCCGAGAACTCGAGGCCGACGCCCGCGAGCAGGTCGCGCGACTGCAGACCGTCATTGACGCGGCCAACAAGCTCGTGAACGAGGAGAACGCCGAGCTCGAGGAGATCGCGACGAGGAACACGATCGACCTCCGCCACCACAGCCCCAGACAGGTCCGCCCGCACCTCGAGTGCCTTGGGTGGAAGCAAACGGGGGCCTGCTCGCCGGTGGGCAAGCGCGAGCCCGACCAGGACAAAAAGTGCGCGCAGCTCGTGACAGGAGGCGTGTCCGGGTACTGCGAGTTGTTGGACCGCGACACGGGCGAGCACCTCCGGGTCATGCAGCTAAACTGCTCCAGTGTGCGCTCTCACGTGTCGTTTTCTTGTGCTCAAGCCGCCGACTTTGCCAACTTTGGCGTCCAAAGCCAAGATATCCTCGACAAGGCGATGAGTGCTCCACGAAGCGAGCTCGTCGGCTCAACTGGCACGGGCAACGGCATCGTGATGGTTGTCTACCCGAAGCTCATGACAAGCGCGTACGCTTCTATTAGCGTGCTTCGTCGTGATTACGGCTGCCACCTCCCGATCGAGCTGTGGGTCTCGGAGGCTGAGCTGGTGCGCACGCCTTCGATGAGGGACAGCTTGGAACTGCTGCAAAAGAGGTTTTCGGACGTGCACGTGCAGCGCATCAAGGACCCGAGCGTCTACGGATTCAACACGAAGATCCATGCCGTGTACCACAGCTCGTTCGAGAACGTGCTGTTCCTCGACGCAGACAACGTGCCAGTTCGAGATCCGACATACTTGTTCGAGTCGCGAGAGTTTCGCGAGACCGGCGCCGTGTTTTGGCCGGACTTCTGGCATCCGAAGAAAACAATCTTCAACATCCACGCCGAGTCGTTGCTGTGGGAGCTCGTTGACATGGAGTTTGTCGACATGTTTGAGCAAGAAAGCGGTCAGCTGCTGATTGATCGGCGCCGGGCGGCCGTCGCGCTCGAGGTGCTCATGTTCTACCAATATCACCGACCGAACCACTTTGACAAGCTCGTGCTCGCCCACGGAGACAAGGACCTGTTCCGGCTAGCTTGGCTCAAGGCGCAGACTCCGTTCTTTATGATGCCCTACCCGCCTGGAGCAGCGGGCTCCGTGCGCAAGAATGTGTTTTGTGGCATGACGATGGTTCAATACGACGCTGAAGGCCGCGTGCTCTTCCTTCACCGCAACGCTCGCAAGCTTTTGGGCAAGGTTGACCACATGGACGGCAAGTACTGGGAGTTCCTGCAGTCATTTAGCTGGGAGGACTCTCACAACAACGGCTCGATGCTGAGCTACGAGGACATCAAGGAGCAGTATATTATCGGCATCCAGGGCAGCGCGCCTCACTTTAAAGAGTTCGAGTCGTGCTACGGCGCTGAGCCTGAGGTAATCCAGAATTTCAACCTCACGCGATTCTCGGACATGCCGTTCAAGGATCTTGAGGACCAACTCGTGAACTACGCGCATGAGGCCGCTCTGCTCGCACAGGAGCAGGCAACCCAGCGCGGATAGCTTAGACTAGATTTTCTTCAACAGTAACATCACGATCATTTATTGAAAGTCTTTGCCGTGAAAGTCTGCGCCATCGAACTCCTACACATTCTTGACGCAGTGGCTGCCTCTGCGTGCTTTAACTCATAACAACGAAGAGAGAGAGATCTCGAGGACGCTCGCATGCATCCTGACGCATCCTGACGTGGAGGTGAATTTTTGTTGAGAGAAGTGGTGTTTGGATTGTTGCTTGGCTTGCGATTGAAATCGAGTCACGACGGGGGTGACGCTGAAAGTGTAGCGGTACTCGCATCGCTCGCATCGCTCATGACACTGGGCGTCCCGCAGCTATCGCGGCACAGCGGACACGTGATGCTCGTGTTGTACCAGTCGATGACGCAGTCTTCGTGAAAGTGGTGCTGGCACGGGAGCTGCACTAGTGCCGAGCCTCTGGCCCCAGCGTCGTCTTCAATGTCATTCAGACAGATGCAGCACGTGCGTACGGGCTGTCCATCTGCGTCGTTGGGCTCGACATCCACGTCCTCGAGCGCCAGTACGGCTGCCATCTGCCGCCTTTGCACGTCCCGCTGCTTGTCCGGCAGGTCCAGGAACTTCTCGAGCTCGTCCAGAATGACGTGCAGCTCCTCCCGTGCAGCTTGGTCCGCCGGCTGGTTGTTGTGCACGTACACGACGAGGTCGGCGTAGGTGTCGAGCAGCTGTCGCACGAACGCAGGCAGTTGCGCGCGGCGCTCTGCGACGATGGCTTCATTATCAACGCGCATGTGCTTGCGCGGGAACTCTGGCGAGATGGGTCTTCGCAGCGCGTTGGATATGAGCACGACGGCCGTGCCGTCCTTGGTCGTGCAGTGCCTGGCGCAGCGCTTCTCCCAGCGGCGCGTGGCTTGCAGCAGGAAGGCGCGGAAGGCGGCGAACTCCGAGTAGCGCTTCTGCAGCGTCCACTCGCCGACGTCCCCCCAGCGCACTTTGCTGCGGATCTGCACGCTGTAGACGGTGAAGTGCTGCGTGAGGTCGCTGCGCAGCACCACGAGCGCGGCTTTGGCGCGGATCTCGAGCTTGTTGGTCTCCTGGTGCCGCGACTTGAACAGCCGGCGGAACTGCGGCCGCTCCAGCAGCCCGCTCGACCGCAGCAGCCTCGGCGCGTCCTCCATATCGGTGGCTTTACTGTAGCAGAAGAAGAGGCTTGAGCTGCTCGAGGAAGAAGTCGCAATGACGCGGGTTTCGGTCGGGCCCTCATGTCGCTTCAAGTTGAGCTTCAGGAGATTAAAATCGACTAAAACTTGGTCAGAGACTGTCCATTTCGGGCCTTTGCCTGCTCCAAGATTCGTTGTTGATGGGCTGCTCAGCTCTCTGGCGCTTTGTTCGTGTCGCTGCACGCGAATTCACGCGTCCAGCGTGGCGTTTGGGCTCGTATTGGTGTCCTCGGGCTTCTGTGGTGTCTAGTGGTGACTTGTCGAGGTCTGTGAGCGCTGTCATGAGGAGCGGCAGGAAGCTCCCTCAGCTTTGCAGTCTGCCAGCCGCGAGAATCTCCAGCGCGGTGCTAACTTGTGCCGAGCGAGGCGCTAATTCGTGCGTGTCGGATGGGAGAAGAAGTCGCAAAGACAGGGAAGAGCGCGTACGTCGGTGATTCGGTGGGTCCAGGCACCACGCAGAGCAGAAATGACGTCGAGAGGCCGTGAATCTCGAGCAGGGTACGTCACCCGTCCATCATCGCAGCCGAGAACATGGGGGTCTCACGTGCATGTGCCATTGTGGCTTTGAGCTCGGCAAGTCAAAGGTGCTGGGGGGAATGCTACCTGCCAAGTTGCTAGCGTCGAGGGAGGGAATGCATTGGCAAGGTGTCCGGGGACGGAGATCGCGATGAAAAGTGCTGCTGCTGAGTGCGAAGCTCTTGTCGAGATGCCGATCGGGTGGGACGACCGCTGCAACTGCTCCCGTGGCAGCGGCGATTCCTGGTGTATAGCGAGCCATAGGCGGAAGAATCTTGCTACTGGTCCAAGGTGCTGTCTGTGACGAATGATAACCCGTCGTCACTACTGGCGCAGCTCGTGCTTCTAGATGCTGCCACCTGCAGTTTTATCATCGCCGAGACTGACAGCTTGAGTGCGTCACGCACGCAGGATCTCAAGTTCGTCGTCGGCCATTCTGCATCACTGTTGGTTGCCTTCACCTCTGCAGCTATTGTGTGCGCTCAATTACTTCGTGCTCCATTCTCCATTGCGCACCTCAGTGATTGAATTCATCGTTCCGCTTGCGGCAAGTAACCAGCACCACTACACGATGCAATCTTGGTATTGTGCGCTAAACGTGGGCCTTGATATCTGCGCTGCGCTAAGCCCCGGAGCGGTGTACAGCTTGTTGCTGAACAAGCTGAAATGTTGCTGGATGAGCGCAAAGATCCATTGTCGCTTCCCGATGGAGCGATTTTCTACGCATCCAGCTCTAATATCAAACTGATCTCAGATGCGTTGCGTCGAGGCATGCAACGCGGTCTTTCTTCGTTCTCTCAGCGCTTTGGCCGAAAGAGCTAGCGGCCAAGATCGCGAGTCAGAAAATGTGAGTCAGATTCAAAGCGTAGGCAGAGTGCAGAATTGCAGTCCGCATCCAATCCTGAAAATTGCCCGCTCAAATTGAGTACCTCAATGCGTTATGCAATACCGTCCCACAATGCACGCAGCCATCGGAGCATCGGAGCCGCCTTGCTGAGTCTGTCATGAATTCAACGTCTAGAAAGCAAGGCCGTCATATCTGCCAGTACAGGAAACCCAAGTGGCTCGAGCACTTTGTCAACTGCAGGCTCAAAGCGATGATGCTCACTTCAACTTGAAAGTATCGTGCTCCACCATCTCTATAGTGCTGTCACGTAAGTGAGCTCGCCGAGGCTGATCCACCATTCCATTCTGTTTGAGACCAAGCGCAGAGGGATGAAAACCTGCCGACAGGATGTTGCTCGTGTTTTCATTCTCCACCACTATTATCATCTCATTCGACATGTTCAATTACCCTGGACCGAACATTTTGAAAAACCCGACGTGGATACACTTTTCCTCACATACATATTCCAAGTTAAATTCCGTTTTGTGGGCCACACATCGCTACGTTTCTCTGCATCGACATCACCCATTCGCATTCCCGTCCTG
>JAASGX010000844.1:0-12984 GCA_023334415.1 Phytopythium chamaehyphon | reverse complement strand
CGAGCCGCCAACCGCACGGCGGCCCACTGCGATCCGAGGCCCCTAGCTGGTATCTGTGCGCTGCATGTCGTTCTCCGTGTAGCCCCTGTTCGCCCTCCATGATAAAAACTTGCATTCGAATACATGTACATTGCCATCTCATGTTGCTCTCCTTTCCCGTTTCCATATCTCGCCTCTATCCTCTCCTGTTGTTGCAAGATTCGTGTACAGCTCAGTTCGTATACTGTTCAATGCGTCAAGCCACCAGGCACTGTTGCGAGATGGCAAAGGCGTGGATGCGAGTCGACTCGCTTTGCTCTGCGTTTGCTACGATAGACATTGTTGACGCCGTGCATCTTTCTCATCCGATGCCTCATCAAGATCGTAAGGATTGACGCCGTCTAGGTTGTTTGCTCTGTCCCGACGGTTAGGACATTGACGGTGGCACGCGGACGTCTTCGCTGCGTGCGTTGAGTTACAGTAGCTTCAAATCGCTGCAGCTGCGCAGCTTGAGGACGTTCAACACCACGGACTCCCCAAAAGTTGCCTTTTTCAGGAGTGTCGGTCATCACAGTCGACAGCCGTTACACCCGTTGCTGAATTGACACTTTTGCCAAGATGTGAGTGCCAGAGCAAGAAAGCAGATAACAAATGCCCCTGATTTACTCACGCAATGTCCCATTCTCTTCTCTAGTACTCACATCTTGGTGAAAACACGTTGTAATTCAAATCTTGTCGCACGTCGTAAGCCGTTTGCGCCAGTCGTGCATCGACCGTCCATCTCCGCCATGATGTGCGCTGATCGCATGTCGTCGCCTCGCTCGGTCTCCGCTCGCCACCGCCGCCGCAACGACGGCCAGCAGCTCCAGCTTCGCTCGCAGCCTCCGCTGCTCTGCTCGCGGTCTCCGTCGCGTTTTACAGTCAGCAGGCAGCGCCGGGCGACGTGTCGACTGCCTGGAGCTTCGAAGCCTTCGATTCGATTCGATCGCAGTCAATTGCGCTGGGACTCACAGCGATCGGGCGGTCCATCGGTCCTTCGCACTGTCCACGCCGCCGGTCCGGCTCGCGATTTGCAAATCGCACGAGGCGTTCGCGCCGCCTCGAGGCTCGAGGCTCGAACGGACTGCAGCACCGTACTACTCTGGTTGCTGCGGACGCTCGAGACGCAACGACCACCAACGGGCAGCCAGGGCGGTGGCGACGTTGGCACATGCGCCCCAGGAGACGCTCGCTTGAGACCGAGGCGGCGTCCTCCTTCCAGCTTGGCGTCCACGAGCTGCTGAGTACCTGCGAGCGCGTATGTCGGTCGGCTACTGGCGGGACAGCCTGTGTCGTCGCTCGAGACGTCGACCAAGACTCCGCACTGTGTGCAGGCGTTCAAGCTGCGTGCTCGGCGATCGAGAGCGGCAGCCTGAGCGCTGTGTGCTTGGCGTCGAGCGGAGAAGGCTTGATGGATGAGTCGCTGGTGGGGCTGAGCGAGCGGTGGTCGGGCAGCATCCGCGCCGTGTCAGTCGTTGGAGGAGACGACGGCGATATTTTCAGCCAGGTCGCGCGCCACTGGAGGCACGCAGAGTTAGTGTGCGTTGGTGCCTGCTGTCAGACGACTGGACGATGGCATGTTCACTGACTTGCTTTGATTCGCAGGTCGGTGCAAGGCAGGAATGCGTCGTCACTAGCGCTGCGTTTGGACTCCTACGCGGAGTTATCGTCCCTGTAAGTGCATTGGACGCACGCCACCATTTAATCGTGTTGTCGCTTCTAACACTTGGCAATGTCGATTGCGCAGATCGCTCCGAGGCGCATCACTGCTCGCCTTTCCTCACTTGGTGTTTGAGCTGCCTCTACTGGAGCATCTGTACGTCTCAACAGAGAAACTGCTTTCGAGATTAAGAGTCTTACGCTAGTGATGTTGTCCTATTTTTTGCAGTGACTTGAGTGGGAACAATTTCAGTTGGCTCCTCCGATTCGATGAAAGCGAGCGCCATTATCTGAGCCAACTCCGATCGTTCTCGATAGACCCCACAGCATTGGATACAGATTGCGAATATCTCTGGCGCATTGATGAAGTGTACTCTGTCTGCGATTCCAGTTCGTTTTCAAACGGCTCCACAGAAATCCAAGACAACAGTTACACGTCAATGAGCATGACAGCAGCACATATCCATTCACACAGAAGCAGTAGCTACGACGATATCCAACTACTAGCAGTCACCACAGGTAGTGGAGACCCATCATTATCGTCTTCTCAATCGTCGAGCGGAGAATCATCCGGTGGAGAAGCTGTGACGTGGATCATCATTGGCAGCGTCATTCTGTTGCTGTGCATCATCGCCTTCACGGCCTACTGCTACACCAAGTACGAAAAGTACAAGAAAGCATTAGCTGCTGGCGATATCCTTGACGGCGAGTCGTCCGGCATTATCCAGCGGTTCCTATCGTCTCGGGTGAAGAGGAGGCAAAGTCGTCGCAGCGCATCCGTTGACGCTTGGTTCGACGATCCAGAGTTGAGAAAGTGGGCTATTGAACCTGCTTTGGTCGTTCCCTTGCAGCAAATTGGCTTTGGCGCGTATTCGACTGTGTGGTTAGCGCAGTACACATCAGAGTTGGTCGTTCTGAAGCGATTCCGGACCATCGGCAAGGGATTTGGAAGTGAAAGCAGTAACCACGAGATCCACGACGCGTTCGCAATGGAGCTTTCGCTGTTGGCCTCTCTCTCACATCCGAAGATTGTCGCGCTCGTGGGAGTTGCGTGGGCACCTCCACCTCCTCCACAACTCCAGCTACTGGATATCGCTGAAAACGATCAGGATCAGCTTGCTCTCGTCGTCGAGTACATGGAGCGTGGTGACCTGCGCACATACTTGGCGACAACGAAGGAGAGCGACCGTGGGTGGACGCGACGCAAGATTGCCATTGCAGCCGATATTGCCGAAGCGATCGCGTACTTACACGCTCAGTCTCCTCCAGTCCTCCATCGCGACGTGACCTCCAGAAACGTTTTGCTTGACGGTGACTACACTGCCAAACTGGCCGATTTTGGGCTCAGCCGGCGACTCCGGCTTGATACCGACCAGGAGAATCCGCTCGCAATGACGAAGGGCGTTGGCACGAGTCGCTGGATCGCTCCTGAAGTGCTCAATGGAGACGGAAACTACACTCCAGCTGTGGACGTTTACTCGTTTGGTGTAGTTCTAGCAGAACTCGACAGCCATGAGCCTCCATTCTGCGATGTTTCATTATCGAACGGCAAGCCACTCTCGGAGCAGACATTCGCCAAGCTGCTGGAGGCTGGGGCGTTCTCTCCGATGATCAGCGAGGCTTGTCCAAAGCCGATTGCTGCACTCATGTACGAGTGCTTGTCTCCGAATCCCAAAGACCGCCCATTGGCTTCATATGCAGCTTCACGTCTTCGTGCCATGCTCGAGCGTCTCCGGCGATTTAGCGACGTAAGCGAAGATGTTGTGGGGACAAACAGCTCCATCATTGAGATGGAGGTCGACGGCGGAATCCTCGTGAGCGGCAGCCGCACGAGGTTTGTCACCAACCCTATGGATTCGTTCCTGGGGTATGCTTACGAGTCTGGAGACGCGGCTAGCGGTGGAAGCAAGCGAAGTGCTTCGTCATCCCAATATTCGCTCATGCAGGACAGTAATTGAAGCCGAGGTATTTAACGATTGATGTGCAGTACATCGATAGAGTCGCGTGCACGACAGAGGATCGCGCAGCGTCGCTGTAGACATAGCTTGAACACTTATAGAGAACCAATGTCATTTGTACGAAGGCGATATTTGGACATTCGAGTCTAGTTACGCGCCGTACTTGGGGGCAAACCCAAGGCGGAACGCAGTCTCCTTGATGAATACGTGCGCTCCCATCGTCCCGTAGCCTCCGCCGCCAACCAAATCAACATGTTCGGCGTCGAACCGCTCGCTCGCATCGCGCCGAGTGTGGTCGTGGTGCACATACGCCAGCAGCAGGCGGTGTGAGCTGGTCATCCCTTCTTCATATTTGCCATCGCGCTTCTCGTAGCTCTGGCGAGGGCGAAGTGGATGGGAGGTCTCTGGCGTCGACCGCTCCGGTGCACGTTGCACCACCGCAATGAACACCTTCCCACTCCCGTCCGTTTCACGCTGCGGCAGTAGCTCCGCGACAAGCTGGTCGACCCAGTGGCCCGTGGTCATCTCGTGGTCCACGTGCACCACCACCAGTTGCTTGCTCTTCTCAGCCGCCAGCAGCTTCAGAATCTCCCCACGAACTTCCTCTCCGCCGTTTCCAGCACCAAACAACTTGCTCGAGCCAACTCCAGCAGCCTTGGCAGCTTCCACCGCGCTTTCTGAAGGACTGAAGAGCGCCACCGGCAGCTTGGGGTATCTACAATAAATCACCCTTTACCATCAGCCCACCCCACTTCTAAGCTCGAGAGCCAACTTGGCAGCCACGCACGCTAGAGAAACCCCTCCGTCTCCGCGCTGCACGCCCAGCAGTATCTCCAGGTCGCTGCTCTCGGGCTCTGGAAATGCCGAAAGTCAACTTTTGTCAATCGCCAAAACCTGCGAAAATCTCAATTTCTAGCGCTGGAATCGCACCGGAGACGCGCAGGAAGCCCGAGCAGCCGGCCGCCGCCACGGCGTCAAAGCTCGCGGGCCGGTCGGCGCCCGCGTGGGCGGCCGCATCCGCCAGGACCAGCAGGATTTTCTGCGCCAGCAGCGTCATGACGGACAAGGTCTCACTTTGCGAGCTTTTTGGGGTTTTGATGGGGAAAGAGGGAGTGTGGGCGTTTGTTTTTGTGACGCGTCACTGGCAACAAGCACATCATGCGCTTCAAGTTGGAAAAAGCTGTCATGAAGATTTGTTTGGTGGTGGGGATTTTTTTTTCCTGATGGTTGCGATTTCGACTTCACATGGACATTCGCCACCTGTTCATCAAAGCTCCAACGTTAGGAGCGAACGCTAGTTTTTTTTTCTCGCTCTCTTTCAGTTTCTTGTGCACTCGAAGCCAGCGGAGGGGATTCACTTGTACCGGTTGGCACTGGGCATCGAAAGAACTAATTGCTGGCCCACTGCGCGCGCCATGTCGATGTCAGGGCCCAACTCGCTTGAAATGTCGTAAAAGCGCTCGAGCGCCTCACGAACACCGTTGCTTTCGTACATCGTTGGCAGGATTTTAACCAACTTTCAGCGCTTCATGGGTGTTTGCATGCAAGGCAGGCTGATCTCTGCGGCATACCCTCCAGCAGTAGCGCAAGACCCCTTCACCGCAATTAGAGCCCTTATCACCGCAAACGCTTCGGTCGGCTCCGATAGCGCCATCATCATAATGTCGGCACACTCATCACTCCTGTCGGAGACCCAAAAGTATACCCACTGGCTAGTCAAGTCGGTCATCAGCGCCACCACTGGGTCGTAGGAAAGAACATCCAGGGCGATCAGGCGCGATATCGTCTTGTACGAGTCACCGAATTCAAAATCCTTCTTCACGTCGACCAGCATCTTCACATCAGGCAAAAGACCCAAGTCAAAGGGATCCTTGCTGACTAACTCATTCAGGACGAGGAAGTCAGGGTGCCCAAAGAGCTTGATGTCGTGACCAGGGATCTTTGCATCAAGAACATCGCTCTCTTTCTCAGCGTCGAACAAACACAACTCTTGCTCCTGTAGCAATCCAACTCCAATGTAGTCTTCCAGATACCGACGAATACGCTCGCGTTGCTGCTCGTCGGTGGGCGCGACTTCTTGACCTTGGTCGCTGCAAATCAGCACCTCCCATTTGAATGGTTCTGTAACAGAAGTGGCATCTTCAGTATCAAGTGGAGTCGAGTGAATAACCTTCACCCAAAGGTTCAAGTCTCGCAGAAGCTCTCTCCCCGTCATGTAGTCGATTTCCGATTGCTGCAGGTTCTTACGCTTAAGAGTCTCTTTGATTTCGCTTAGATCTTTGATCTTGCCTTTTTCATCAACCGCGGGTTCTGGGAGCTTCACCAGTACATGGACCTTCCGCTCCCCCAGCTCGAATTGCTTCCCAAAGTACCCCTCATCTTCCAGCTTCCTCGAGACGCACATCATTTCAAACTGGTCGTCGACTTCTCCTTGCAGGAGTATGTCCACGTTGTTGTCATCCTCAATCCACTTGCCGTCTTTCCGAGCCAGGAAGAGCTTCAAATCAGCCGGAGAGTACCTAACGCCTTCCCCAAACCGAACATGGTCGACGATAGTCTGGCGTAGCGCTTCCACATCGGCATCTCGCTCAATTTCCACACAAAACAAGCCCCTCTCGCCGTAGACTCCGCACCACACCTCCATCTTCTCCATGTTTTACCTCTTCTCCACCAGGAGAAATCCACGACTGAGAATTCTTGGGCCTGTGGTCCGCACTTTTCCCATCCATTCCCCAAACAAGAAGTAAGTGATGGTCCCAAGTGCGTGCTGTGACTTCAACTAGAGATGGCTACATCGTACATGGCTACATGGCTACACTTGCAAGGATCCGCACAGCGACCTTTTGCGTCCCACGACTCCTCCCACAAACCCCGAGCACTCTCCACCATGCGTAGCGTGCTGGCGTGGAGTGACAAGGTCCCGGAGCGCAACGGCGAGCGGTTCGTGGTGCAGGACCTGGCGTTCCGGCCCGATGGGACGCAGGTGGTGGCGGCCGTGGGCACTCGCGTGCTCGTCTACGACGCCGTAGACGGCACGCTGCTGCACTCACTCAAGGGCCACAAGGGCGTCGTGTACGCAGTCGACTACGCGCACGACGGCAAGCGCTTCGCCTCGGGCGGCGCCGACAACGTCGTCATCATCTGGACCGACAAGGCTGAGGGCATCCTCAAGTACACGCACAACGACAGCATCCAGAAGCTCGTGTACAACCCGCACTCGCAGTGCCTCGCCAGCTGCACGGCCAGCGACTTTGGACTCTGGGCGCCCGAGCAAAAGTCCGTCGCCAAGCACAAGGTCGTCGCCAAGATCCTGTCGGCCTGCTGGACCAAGGACGGACAGCACCTCGCCCTCGGGCTACTCAATGGACTTATCACAATCCGGGACAAGCTCGGCAACGAGAAGCAGCTCATTGAGCGAGCCGCACCGGTGTGGACTATGTGCTGGACTACGTCCCCAGAGGACAACGTTGATGTGCTTGCTGTCGGCTGTTGGGACCGATCGCTGTCCTTCTACCTGCTCAACGGAACCATGCAGGGCAAGCCACGCAAGCTCGCTTTCAACCCCACAAGTATCACCTACTTCAGGTAAGCAGAGATGTCGCTCGATCCGCTACGATTGTTACCAATTCGCCTGACGATTCTTGTCGCTGAAGCAAGGGCAAGTACCTGCTCGTGGCGGGAACCAACCGCAAAGCAGGGCTGTACACTCGAGACGGCATTTTCCTCGTCAGGTATAGCTGCGAGCGTACGGAAGCTATATCTGAGATTACTTGCTGACGGTGATTGTGCGCAGCATCTGCGAGATGGATAACTGGATCTGGGCCATCCGTGGACGGCCGAAGACGAACTTCGTCGGCGTTGGATGCGAAGACGGCTCGATCGCTGTGTACTGCCTCGTGTTTGGTACTGTGCACGGCATCTACCAGGAGCGCTATGCGTACCGTGAAAATATCACGGATGTGATCGTTCAACATCTCATGACGGAACAAAAAGTGCGCATCAAGACTCGCGACTGCGTCAAGAAGCTCAGTGTTTATCGCGACAGACTCGCAGTGCAGCTTTCAGATCGCATTATCATCTATGAGCTCGCAAATGAGGGCAATGGCGGCAGCTACGACATGCACTACCGCGTCAAAGAGCGCATCCAAAAGGATCTACCGTGCAGTCTTTTAGTTGTTACGAGCCAACATTTCATCCTCTGTCAAAAGCAAAAGCTGCAGCAGTACGATTTCACGGGACGAAAGGAACGCGAATGGGTGCTGGAATCCCTCATCCGATACATCAAGGTCACGGGTGGAGCACGTGGACGTGAAGGACTACTCGTCGGGCTGAAAGACGGCTCGGTCTGGCACATTTTCATCAACAACCCGTTCCCAATTCCTCTCATTCAGCAGAGCAACCCAATTGCGTGTCTTGATATTAGTGCCAACCGCGACAAGCTCGCAGTTGTCGATGACTCGCAGAAGTGCATCGTGTACGACCTCGCGACGAAGCAAATGCTATTCGAAGAGCGTGATACCAACAGTGTGGCGTGGAATACCGAATTCGAAGACATGTTGTGTTTCGCGGGGAACGGACAGCTCAAGATTCGTACAGGCAGTTTCCCGGGCCACGCACAGCGCATGCAAGGCTTTGTCGTCGGTTTCACAGGCTCGAAAGTCTTTTGTCTCAACTCGCTCTCCGTCCAAACGATAGATGTGCCGCAGTCAGCTCCTCTCTATCGTTATCTCGAGCAGCACGAGTTTGATAAGGCGTATGCTGTGTCCTGTTTGGGTGTTACCGAGGCAGATTGGCGGCTGCTAGCATGGGAAGCTCTCAAAGCGATGGACTTTAATGTTGCTCGAAAGGCATTTGTAAGGGTTCGAGATGTTCGCTACATTGAGTTGGTCAACGCTCTCGAACAAACAAAGCGCCAGCAGCTCTCGAAGGAAGAGAGCACTGCCTCGGACGTTGAAAGTGCTGCACGAAAGAAACTCAAATCGCTACTGCAGGCTGAAATATTAGCGTACCAGGGAAAATTCCAGCTTGCAGCCAAGACGTTCGCTGACTGCGGCGAGGCCCAGATGGCGATCAAGATGTACGCAGATCTTCGCATGTGGGATGACGCCAAGAAGTTCGCAGCGCAAAGCAAGGTGGGCGATATTAAACAGCTCGTGCTTGACCAGGCAAAGTGGGCGGAGGAGGTTCAAGATTGGCGTGCGGCCGCTGAAATGTATTCTGCTAGCGGTAATCTGCGCAAGGCAATCCGCATTATGGGAGACCGCGGCTGGTGGGACGACCTAATGGATGTGGTTCAAAAGATCGATGCTCACGCAGCACCAACACCTGGTAGCACAGACGAAAACGATCCAACTGTGCTGCTGACAATGTGTGCCGACTACTTCCTCCGTGCCGATAAGTTTAAGCATGCACGCGACGTTTATCTCAAGCTCGGGGATTTTGATGCATTGTTGCGCATGCACATGAGACTGCAAGAATGGGATGAAGCTGTGCGCCTCGCCCAAAAGCATCGTGCTCGCGTAAAGAACCCAGCGGAAGTCTTTGTTCCCTACGCGGAGTGGCTGGTGACCCAAGACCGCTTTGATGGTGCGTTGGATGCGTACGCAAGGGCCCGACGACCCGACCAGTGTGCACGCTTGCTGTTGCAGCTAATTGAAAATGCAGTCCGCGAGCGCCGATTCAGAGACGCATCGTATTACCACTGGCGGCTGGCTGAAGAACACATGCGAGCAATTCCTTCATCCTCCGACAACAAGCCTGTGAGCAACAACAACGAAACTGATGAGGAAGTGGCGCAACGGCAACTACAGCTAGTGCAACAGAGCGAGACACTTTCGGAAATCTACTACGCCTACGCCATGATTTACGCCTTCACGGACGAGCCGTTCACAACACTTCCACCCGAGTCGTTATTTCACTCCGCTCGCTTCTTGCTGAACAAACTTTTAGAAACAGGATCACGCAATCCCCCGGGAATTTCAATTGGCAACGTTTACTTCACGCTGGCACAGCATGCAGTGCAACTTGAGAGCTACAAGCTCGCACGCCAAGCGTTCGACAAATTGCTACAAATGAAGCTCCGCCCTGAGTGGCAACGCCAAGTTGAGCTCACGGCCATGACGCTGCAAGTGCAACCGTATTCCGATAGAGAAGATCTGCTGCCAGTCGACTACCGCTCGTCAACGGTAAACCCACTGCTCAATCCAAATGGGACGGGAGATGTCTGTGTAAACTCCGGGCACCCTTTTGTTCGCTCATTTGTCTCGTTTGAGAATCTCCCCCTGGTTGAGTTCCAGCCAATGGTAAAGTCATTAGCTGCATTCGTTTGTCGCGATTGAAATTCTTACGTGTGAACCTTGTTAACAGGATGGCATCTCGGACGAACGAGCAGAGCAGCTACTTACGTCCCATCCGAACGACGGCTCGGTTTCAACTCGCTCTTCTAAAGGAGATCGATGGCAGGAATCGGACAATGGTGGTGGCACACAGACGTTGAAGCTCGAAGACGATGACCCAACAAGCAATGGTGATGGCGAGGATACCGCTCGAGGAGGTAAAGGAGGCGATTTGTTTGAGCAAGCCCTGAACAAACAGGCGAGTGTGACTGGCTCCCGTGTTGGCCACCGATCTGGATCATCCCAATATCGAGTTTTGCAACTCGACGAACGCACACTACTCAGTCTCACACCAAGTGAAGTGTTCATCGTCAAGTTTCCTACATCTTCCCGTCGCAACAAGTTCTTCAAGAACATGATCCCCGAGATTAAAATCCACTTGTCGCCACACTGCCGGCGATTTTTCCACGAGGAAGACTTTGAGCTCGAGTACCTCAAACTCGGCCATTGTCCATGTTGTCGTCTTGCGGAGCTTGATCCGTCCGAGAATGACGACGATGCTGGAGCACCCGGATTCTCCAAAGGTAGTTCAACCGCATAGATGTGGCTTTGGAGGCTTTGCATACTCTATGTCAATGAAACGCTTTGAAAGCCCGATTGGTGATTTACAGTGATTTCCATGATTATCTCTATCGGTAGCATGATGAGCACTAAACTGCCGAAGAAGGTGATTGAAGTCTTGGCTCATCGTCACCCCATTGACTATACCGGCTGGAAGGAGTGATTCCATTAGCTACCGGCGATCGGGCAACTGGAACAAAAGTAGTCGGCATGGCTTCTCCTTCTGCGATCGCTGACTTGATTGCCTGAGCATCAACTTCCGCTTCATTGTCTCCGCCTGCCTCCATCGTCTCAGCGGCACGCTGAGCCATCTCTGACCAGCTCGTACGTGAAAGAGTCACAAGATAGACGAATATCTTGACAATCTCCATCATGCACACGCCATACCACAGAGCCGGAAAGCCGAACCCGTAGGTGATACCACCGAAGTATGCGAACGGCAGCTCGATCAGCCATGTAGCAAGGGAGTTGGTCCAAGCAGGGATTGTGACTTCTCCCATGGCATTCAGCACTGCCGATGCAAGCAGTTCCATCGATTCAATCATGTAGCCTGTGACAAAGATTGGTTGAACGAGCATGCAGAGCTTGAGCAGATCGTCATCGTTCGTGTAGATGCGGAATACATTCTCACGAAGGACCAGCGTCAGTACTGCGACCAACGACACAGTGATGATCGTGCAGCCGAATCCGAGCAGTGCAAGTGTCTTAGCAGCTTGCGGGCGATTTGCACCAAGCAAGTTTGCGACGCGAGTCTGCGTGGCACAGCCGTATCCCCAGAAAATCGCCCAGAGTAGTGCCCACAACGTCCCGATCACAGAGTTGGCAGCGATCACATCCGATCCGAGCTTGGCAGCGACAAGCGTCAACGCAGAGTTCGACAAGCTGGAGATCATGCTGTTGATAGCGACTGGCCCAGAGATGTTGATGAACGTCTTGAGTCTGTCCGACGTGTAGGCTGAGAAATCCCAGCCGCCCCAGGCTTGCAGATGCATCTTCTTGTAAAGGATGCAGTACGAGATGAGGGCAATTGGCTGGAACCACGAGGCAATTACGGTGGCAAGTGGGGATCCATCAAATCCCATGCCTTCCCATCCGAAGCAGCCGTAGATGAGCCACGAGTTAGCGAGCACCGCAATACCAATGGAGAGTACGCCCACCACTGTTGTGGGTGCCATGATCCCCATCGACTGGAGATACAGCCGCACACAGGCGTAGACCAGAGTTGGCCAGATTGAAAACGACAGGATGCGAGCGAACCGAACGCCAAGTCGGATGACCTCGGCATCGTCCGTTGACAGCTCGAGCGCCACACCGACGCACCAGTGCCAGATGAAGACCGGGATGAGCAGCACCGAGACGATGATCAGCCCCAACTGCATCCAGACGCCCGTGAGCACTCCGTTCTTGGCTCCCCATGCTTGTCCACATAGCGTCACGAGAGCAGAGGCACCAGCCCACACACCGTTGAGCGGCACCTGCGTCCACGTAGTCGCGAGCGACGCCGCTGCCAGTGCCTGTGTGCCCAGGTGGCCCAGGAACGCGCTGTCGATGGACGTGAGCGCCAGTCGAGCGAATGTGCTCAGCGAGACTTGCAGCGCCATGATGGTGAGGTCCCGGAACTCCTCCAGCACGTCGACCTTGGACTCGACTGCATTGCGGTTGGACTTGTCAACGCTCTTCAGCAGTGGAGACGATTCGCCCATGGCTCTGTGCTTGCAAATTGGTACTCTAGACTTCTTGGGACTTCAGACTTCAGACTTCTTGGGCTTGGGACTTTGGACTTAAACCTTCGTGGACCTTTAGACTTTGCTGGTGAGCTGGAGATTCCGGAATGACACCGCGGACTTGGACTGACGCCGGGATGATGAGCCGAGCCAGCAGCTGGGAAGGATGAGCAAGCGCTGACTAGCATGCATTCCACGCTCGTGAACTGAGTGAGGGTTCGGCTGACGCACCTCCGTCAGCTTCGTCGACGTGTTGCAGCTCACTTCAACAGCCCACTACCCATCCAATCAACTCGCATCTCGACTAGCTAATGGATCAACGAGATATATTACACTGCGCATTCTAAGCCTGGGAGAATGACGGCGCGCCCTGCTTGGGCGTCGTGAACGGCGACTGGAAGCGAGATCCGTCGTCGGTCCACTGGCTGCGGCGACTCGATGGCGTCATGAGCTGAGGAGCAGGAGACCGCGCGACTGGAGCGTAGCCCACCGGCGTGTTGCCACCTTCAGCAATTGCGAACTGCAGCGTCTCAGTCTCCAGCTCGGATTCGTTCTCTCCACTCGCCTCCATCGTCTCGGCTGCTCGTTGGGCCATGTCTGCCCAATTGACATACGCGAGCTTGACAAGGTACACCCCGAGCTTGACGATCTCCATCAAGCACACAGCGT
>JAASGX010000843.1:0-13009 GCA_023334415.1 Phytopythium chamaehyphon | reverse complement strand
GTGGGTGAACGTGCCTCCCCGGAAGAACACATACACCATCAACATCGGTGATATGGTGCAAGTGTGGTCCAACGACAAGTTCCTGGCCCCAATCCACCGCGTCAAGGCCCACGGCGAGAAGGAGCGATTTTCGGCCCCGTTCTTCTACTTCCCGTCCTACAGGACGGTGGCCGAGCCGATTGTTGTCAAGAGCGACGAGAAACCGCTCTACCGCCCAATTCAGTGGCGCGAGTTCCTGCTCAGCCGCTACAACGACAACAACAGCGACCTGGGCGTCGAGGTCCAGATCAGCAACTTCCGCGTCGACGAGGCGTAGACTCGCAGACAGCCAGGAAGTAAAAACTTGTTGAATCATGTTGTAATGAATTCAGATATCGTGTAGCGCTATGTATTTCGTGCTGGAAGGTTTGTAAAATTCTTGAGAAAGCGAAATGTGGGGCTGTCAACAACCAAGACGATGAAGCGAATCATCGACAAGCAGTGCTCGGCCGTGTTGATTGTCAATTTCTACACGAAACTACAGAAGTCACGTCCTCGGTCGCATGGAGCAAGGGGGCGAAAGATCAAGACTACATGAAGCTATTGCTGCTCTCATCTCGGTCACGTAGAGCGAGTTCATGAGAGTATATTCCTCGCCATCGACATCAGTCGATGCGGAACTGGCTGATCTGAATTTCCACGCCAAGATCCGCGACGTTGCCGTCGTACCGGCGACCTCGGAACTCCCGCCAGCTAATCGGTCGGTAAAGAGGCTTTTCATCTTGTCGGACCACGATCGGCTCCACCACCGCGCTGTAGGACGGGAAGTAGAAGAACGGAGCCGAGTAGCGAGTCTTTTCGCCATGGGCCTTGACGCGGTGAATCGGAGCGATGAACTTGTCGTTGGACCAGACTTGCACCATGTCGCCGATGTTGATCACGTACGTGTTCTTGATGGGCGGGACGTCGACCCAGGTCTGCGACTCGCGGTGGAAAACCTGCAGCGAAGCCACTTCGTCGTCTTGCAGCAGAACCGTCACGGCTCCAGAGTCCGTGTGGTGGTACACGCCCATGGTGTTCTCGGGTTCAGGGGCTGGCGGGTAGTAGTTGAGCCGGAATTGAGTCGTGTGGTCATGGATGACCTGCCCCGACTCGGACGCGAGCTCCTGGTGGAAGAACTGATCGAAGAAGTCGAACCGCTCGCCAAGAGCGACAGCAAACACCTGAGTTAGCCGACGAGCGATGTGCGTCATGTCGGAAAAGTACTCGGTGATGGTCTTGCGGAATCCTGGAAGCGCGTCTTCGCTCGGCCACTGGTTCTGCTCCTTGCCGATGCGTTCATACAGACTCGTCTCCGGAGGACCCTCGGACTGGGGGCCACCAACGTCGAACACCTCCTTGTTGTCGAGCTTCTGCTTGGTGTACTCCGAGTCGAAGAACCCTCGCATGTTGCTGGCCGAGCGTCGAACGGAGTTCTTGACCTCCTTGGGCAATGCGAAGAAGGCTCGGGCGGTCGACTGGAAGTGCTGCAGCTGGGCCTCCGAGACCCCGTGGTTCTTGATGTAGAAGAATCCCCACACGACCGCAGCCGATCGGATCTGGACGATCACATCACGCAGCGCCGGATTGTCTTCACGCAGCTCGGCACCGACGCTGGCGTCGTCAGCGAGAGCAATGAGCGCGCTGATGTCGATGACGGGGACCTCGAGGATTTTCTGGGCGACGTCAACTCCCATGACTGCAGTTTGTTGATTGGGCTGGAAGATGGAAATGGAGAAATGACGAGCAACTTCCTACTGTAAGGCCTCGAAGGAGACGAGGAATGACAGCTCATGTCGAAGCTCAAGGAGACCGGGATTGGCCGTGGCGAGAGGTGACATCGCTCAGTTGAAGGTGCTGATTGGATGGTGACGTGGGTCGTGTGCACAGAGGGGGCTAATGAGTGTGAACTGTAAGACCCCCAAGGCCAATGAGTGTTAGCTTCAAGATCCCGAAGGCTAAAGCGTTTCAACAGCAAGGTCTCCAATTGGCGATGGCGGTCTTGTCTTGTCACGACTCGCGGGCTTCATGACGCAATCCCGATCTTTAGGAGTTGCTTGTCGTAAATGCCAGCGATGTCCTCGGCCACCAGACTCACCAAGAGCTGCATGGAGCTGCTCATTCGAGCTTTCGCCTCATCAAGCTCACGCCCTCCCAAGAATCTTTGTCTTGGTTTTCTTCAACAAACATGGCGGTCGACATTGCTGAGCGAATCCTCGAGGTCCCTGTCATCGACGTCGGAACATTAATGGACTGCAAGGACGACGCTGCAGTGGCCAAGCTGCTGGAAGAAAACAGCCCCGAGCTGCAAGAAGTCATCGAGAGCGTTCGAGCTGCTGCCAGCGAGTGGGGATTCTTCTACATCCGCAACCACGGCATCAGCGACAAGCAGATGCAGATCTTCCAGACCGCCACACGCGACTTCTTCAAACTCCCCATTGAGTCGAGGAAGAAGCTCGAGCGGTCGAAGAACAAGCGTCGGGGATTTTTCCAATTCGAGCTCACCAAGCAGAAAGTCGACTGGAAGGAGGGCTTTGATGTCGGTGGTCCTCCCGAGGAGGAGCACAACCAGTGGCCGCCAGAGGACGAACTTCCTGGCTTTCATGCTGCAATGGACCAATACTACAAGGACGGCACGCACATTGCTCGTCGCTTGATCCAAGTTCTTGCCGTTGCTCTCGGGGAACGATTTGACTTTTTCGACCAGTTCTTTCACGAGTCGATCGCCAAGGGTCCGGACGCTCAAGATGTCCTTGATCACACGAGTGTTTTCCGCCTGAACCACTACCCGCCAGCTCCCGAGCCAGAGAAAACCATGGGCGTGTACCATCACACGGACTCTGGTGCGCTCACAGTGCTGCTGCAGGACGACGAAGTAGCCTCGCTCCAGGTTTTCCACCACGGAGAGCAGCAATGGGTGCTGGTGCCGCCCAAGAAGGACACGTTTGTAGTCAATGTGGGCGACATGGTGCAAGTGTGGTCGAACGACCGGTTCGTGGCGGCACTGCACCGTGTGCTGGCCAACGGGAACAAGGATCGGTTCTCGGCACCATTCTTCTACACGCCGTCGAACCGTACGGTGGTGCAGCCGATCATCAGGGAAGAGGGCGAGCAGCCGCACTACCGTCCGATCAATTACAAGCAGTTCCGCGAGGAGCGCTACAAGGGAAACTTGGCGGATCTGGGCGTGGAGAACCAGATCTCGGACTACCGCATCGCGGCGTAGTCTGGTTTGGATGTCTTGTGCTCGAGTTGTAAGTCGAAGCTTGCGGCTTGTGAGGAAATTTATGTCTTTGGAAATGATCTTCATCCCATTTGTGTCTATGAAATCTTTGTTGTTGCTGTCAAGTCTCAGCTTCCAAGGTTATCAAAAATGAATTCACACCATTAGCTCTTTGCATCTTCATGAACGCGGTCTGCTGGCACATTCTCGCTGAGTAGTATTACAAAATGATGCTCTCACTGCAGTCTGAACGGGGCGACACACGCGTGCTCCCACCTTACGACCGTCATCATGAGCTCGAGCATCCAATGGGCCGCAAACTTGAGCACCTCGGCGCCTAACGACCCGCCGAAAGTTAACTCACAGCCTCCGTCTTCGGTCCGAGTCAGCGTCGTCCTGGGAAAGTGTTAATATTCGATTGTGAGTGTTTGAGTCAGCTTGTTCCCACTAATGGCTATACTCACCAGTGGAAGAGGTCAATCCAGGCTTCATGGGGCTCCATGGCTCGCTGCAGGCCGGGGGCGGGAATAGTTCGGAAACACACGACGTATCCATTCTCAATTCGCAGTCGGAAGAGCAGGTAGACCGTGTGGAAGGACTTGCCGAGCGCCAGGTACGTCGTGTGGCGGTGGAACACGACAGCGTCGTCGCTCACGACCTGGATCCGGCGCAGATCCGCATGTACTCGGGGCGGGAAGATGACGCGTCGCATGAATTCCTGGTCACTGTAGGTCCGCCAGGTCTCCTCCAGGAGCTGCTCGCAGGATCGGTGCGGGAACTTCTTGGTGAACGAGAAAAACATCTTGCCCTCTCCATCAGCCAGCCGCCTCTTGTCGCTCCAACCGAACATGCTGGAGCCCGTGGTCGCGAACTCCGAGCCCGAGTCGAACTTGGCAATCGCCTCGAACGACCTGCGGATGAGCGCGAAACACTCGTCGCTCTGTAGTGTCGGGATGCTCGCGTGCCTCGCCGGCCCCCACCGAAGCTCCACGGCTCCGGGCGGGTCGCTAACAAACTCTCCCGTCAGCGCCTTGATCGAGTCGCTGGTCAGCTGCTTGGCGCTCAGCATGCGCTGCAGCTGGGCCTGCTGCTCCCTCAGCGCCTTGGCCTCCCTCGCCAGCGACAGGTATCGCACCCTCAGCTCCTCCACCGTCCTGTCGTCTGCTTCGTCCTGGCTGCTGCTTGCGCTTGAGCTCGTAATCCCCGTTAAGGCCTGGTAATCGCGCTCGAGCGCCTCCAACTGCCCTCGCATGCGCTGCACGCCACCCTGTCGTCTCTGACGCGACCGCCGCTCGATCTCGGAGCGTCTGGCGCGCTTGGCTTCGGCCTCCTTCGTCTTGGCGTCTGCGTCTGAGGCTGAGGATGTCGAGGTGTTGGAAGGCGAGAGCGAGGTCGCGCGGCGAGGCTTGGAGCCCTCGGGGGATCCGCCGATCGTCACCATGGAGAGCTGCTCAACTAAACGAACTAAGAGATGGATGTTAACGTCATTCTGACGCCCCAGTGGTCGTAAGCAAGCGCGAGGTGGACGCTTGGGCGCCTACGGTACGAAACCTACCGGTCTGCGAGCTTCGGGCGGCCGTCGCGAGCGCCAGGAAGAGCTCAGAGCGCCGCCAGTTGCGTCATCCAGCGCTGTCGCCAAGTGACTGCCTGCCGTCGCCGGGAACTGCTTGTGGTCCGAAGAAAGTGATGCACTTGAAAGTCAGTTCCTGACTGTAGGCGTTGGTTTAACGCACCTTTTATTATGGAATGTGGGTCATTTCTCGCCAATCGACCCTGGTGATTGGCTTCGCGCCACGAGGACGCGGCCAATGACTTACAAAGTTGCTCGCCTCACGTCCACATGAGCAGGCTCGCGATCGATTGAATGGCCCCGAGTGTCCACTCATCCAGTCGAAGGGCGAGGTGATCCCGTGCATGGCAGGGACTCGATCAAGTGTTCACGAGACGACAATTTATTGTTTGTTCATAGCTCAAATCCACAAAGATGCAATGCCTGTCAAACTGCAAGGAACAGCGGCGACACGCACGCGTTCTCCCAGCGCAGCACCGAGATGATGAGCTCGAACAGCCAGTGCTGCGAGATGACCATGGACGGATCTGCGATCGAGCCGCCAGTGACCACCTCGCAGCCCGCGGGGTTGCCGTGTGCGTCTCGCATGATGTTGAAGTGAGACCTGCAGTTGTAATACAGTGGTCAGTCAGTTCAAGTCAACACTTCAACAAGCACACCTCAACCGGGAGGACGCTTACCAGTGGAAGACGTCGAAGTAGATCTCGTGGTCCTCCAGCGACTCCTTAATTTCTGGTGACGGCACTGTCCGCATGCACAGCGTGTAGCCCGTGGGCGTCTGCAGCCGGAAGAGAATGTGCACGGTCAGGAAGGTCATGGCGATACCCGGGTGCTTGTGGTCTCTCCGGATGATGTACACGTCGTCGTTGATGCGCTGGATGACTTCGAAGCGCATGCGCACCGATGTGTCGAACGACAGCGCCGCCATGCGCACCTCGTCGCGGAACATATCCCACGTGCGCAGGAAGAGCACCTCGGCGTTCTCGTTGGGGAAGCACTTGGTGAAGCCGTAGTTGAGCGCCGACGTCTTGTCGTCGAACTTGCGCTTGTCTGTCCAGCCCATGAAGGATGCGCCGAAGGACTGGAACTCGCCGCCGCGGTCGAATCGGCAGATCGTCTCGTACGCCTCTCGCACGATGGCATAGCAGTCTGCGGCCGGGATCCGCTGGAACTTGGCCGTAAACGACGAGCTGACGGGGACTCCGTGCGGGTCGATCTCGATCGCGCCGCCTCCGAGGTCCGAGTACCCGGAGGATTGTACGGCCTTGTGGAACAGGTGGTGCTCGTGGATGAGTCGCTGCAGCGCGTTGCGCTCGTCCTCGAGCGCCTGCGAGATGATGGCGAGCTGCGCCGAGACCTGCTCGAACTCGCCGGCCGACCTGGGCGTTCCTCTCGCCACGAGCTCCGCGAGCGGCGCCATCTCGACCTTGGCCGACACGGCGCGCACCTGGCGCTTGCGCTGCCTGGCCAGCGCCGCGTACTGCTGCTCGAGCTTCTTGACGTCGTCGCGCATGTACTTGAGTACGCCCTGAACAAGATCCACGGCAATGGCGATCACGTCAGCTTGCCACGTAACGCGCGCCCGCGTAGCGGTCGTGAGTAATGAAACCGAACTGCACCTGGCGCCGCTGCCTAGACTTCTTCTCGATCGCCGACCGCCGCGCGCGCTTGAGTTGGTTCGGCGTCATGCTCTGAGGCTCTGGCGACGGCTCCTCTTGGTACTTAAGCGGGTCGCGGAGGCCACCGATGGCGTCCGCGATCGCCTGCACGAGGTCCACGTCGGGCGCCGCGGGCGTCAGCAGCGGGTCCTCCAGCTCCTCCGACGTCGACCCGCCGCTGTCGAAGGCCGCGAACATGGCTGCGGGTGGGCGTGGGAGCCTCTGAGGAGCGCTAATGGAGCTGGAGGGAGCGGCGGAGCCGGCCGCTTGGTGGTCTGAGGATGGACCCAGGTGATGATGCCAAGAATTCAGTCAGCCTGCGCAAAAGAGCTCGCACGCGCAAAAATATGCGCCACCTCAACTCCACATCGCCAGATCGGGTTTGTCATGTGGTGCCAAGATGCCAATGCCTCGCGGACTTCCTCGTGGATTTTATTCGAGGTATAGAAATCTCATTATCATGGTAGATTTGTTTGTTGTTGATAGCCCCCAACATATTTTGGCGTGCTCCAAGCGAGACTTGCTACAGTATTTTCTGGCAAGGTGCTCAATTATGATTCGGCAACGACTGTGATATGGGAAAGGAGGAATATGTTTGGGTAGATACCACTACTTTCCACACATACAACAATCTCTTTCGTTCAGGAACTCCCTATCATGCTTCGATTCACTACAGGGTGCAAGACAGGAATGCTAGCTTGGTGAGTTCCGTATTCAGCGCCACATTGCTTGTCAAGTGCTTGTCAAGGAATCATGGGATGCGGTAATGGGAAATGTGGATGTCCTCACCCAGATCCTTGAGATTTCCAGCTGCGCGAAGCTCTAGGTATTCGCGCCACTGAATGGGCTTGTAGTGCGGATTGCTGCCAGCTTCAACCACAACAGGCTCCACAACCGCGCCCAAAGAGGGTAGATAAAAGAACGGCTGCGAGTACCGATCCTTCTCGCCGTTGGCTAGCACACGATGGAGAGCTGCCACATACTTGTCGTTTGACCACACCTGCACCAGCTCCCCCACATTGATGATAAAAGTGTCCTTCTTGGGCGGCACCAGAACCCACTGCTGCGATTCTTCATGGAAAACTTGCAGCGAAGCCACTTCGTCGTCTTGCAGCAACAGTGTAACGGCGCCAATATCTGTGTGGTGGTGCAAGCCCATCGTCTTCTTCGGCTCAGGAGCGGGCGGGTAGTGGTTCAATCGGAAAATGCTCCTTTGGTCATTGGCACTGTCCGCATCTGGCCCGTTGTCGAGTGACCCATGAAAGAACTGGTCAAAGAAATCAAAGCGTTGGCCCAGCGTAAGAGCAAGAACTTGGAGCAGTCGCCGAGCAATGTGCGTGCCGTCCTTGTAGTACTGGTTCATTGTGTCATGAAAACCAGGAAGCGCGTCTTCCGGTGGCCACTGGTTGTGCTCCTCCTCGGGAGGGCCTCCGACATCAAAGCCCTCCTTCCAGTCAACTTTCTGTTTCGTGAGCTCAAAATCAAAGTAGCAATAGTTCTTGCTCTCAGATCGCTTGATCGCATCCCTTGTCTCCTGTGGCAGCTTGAAGAAGTCGCGTGTGGCCTTCTGGAAGATTTTCATCTGCTTGTCACTGATGCCGTGGTTGCAGATGTAGAAGAATCCCCACTCCGAGACGGCATTTTGAATATTCTCAATGATATCTTGCAGCTCGGGGGTGCTTTCCTCGATCAGTTTGGCTACAGCTGCATCATCCTTGCAGTCCATGAGCGCACCGACGTCAACCACAGGCACCTCAAGGATGCGCTCCGCAATATCAACTGCCATGGCGACTTGAGCACTTGGGATCTGGGGTGGAGATTTGGTTTTGACGCCTTGAAAGTAGTTGTGAGCTTCTTGGTTGAGTTTGCGAACTTTACGAGGATCTTTGCCGATTGCGTAGTCTACTATTGAATCACGCTGACGCGAGAGCTTTAAATCATTTGCGCTCGCAGCCAGGCTTTACCATAGCTTCTGGATGCACCCAATCCGGAGGTTTGGAGTGTTCGAGTCATGACATCAAGCTACACTCAACATGCTGCAGTGGATCACGTCATGGGATGGTCGTCATGGCTACATGTGTGCACATGCCTCACGAAGTCCAAGCCTGGAGATGCGATGTTCAAGCCCTGGACTTTCCCCATGGAGTTACTTCAGCTGCTCATGGACGCTCTGAACTTGTGCAGGCACGCAAAACTATTAGAAATCAGCAGAGGGTACTGCAGAAGGAGAGGGCGACACATATGTTTGCTACTCAGCCTCTCCTGTTTTGGGATTAGAAGACACGACGAGGCATTGATGCACATAGCTGTTTTTGTATCTTTCATTGCATTGAGTTGGTTGGATCGATCATGCAGAAGCCCGACCTCACGCCGCCTCCTCGCCCTCGTCAGCCGTCAACTGCACCGCACACAGCAGTTAAGAGCCGACCCACAACATCAAAAAGCCAACTGCACACCCCCACGTACGCGCTTGTTGAGCTCCTCGATGGTCTTGATGAGCTCCGCATTCTTCTTCTTGAGCTCCTCGTTCTCATTGCGCAGCGCCTCGACGTCGACGCCCGTGGGGGCGCCCATGAAGCGCTTGACGTAGTCGACGGCGTTCGGCGGCTTGTCCGACTCCTCGTAGAGCCCCACGAGCACCTTGGTGAGCGCGTCCACCACACCGCTCTTCTCCAGGTACTTGCGGAACTCCTCCTTCTTGGAGTCGGGTGTCTGTGTGTCATAATGGTATTATAAAGGGGTCATTCGGTCCGTTCGGAGGCCTCAGAGCAGCTCCAGAGCCCGAATTTGCGCCTAAACGCACCTGGTAAGTCGGCGCAGCGCTCATGATGCGACCAGATTCGTGCGGACGCAGCAGGAAAGAGCAGTGCAGCGCTGGAGGTCGGCGCTGGAGATCAAGCTCTTGGGGGGTCACTTTCACCTTCCAGGCGGCTCTTCAAGGCTACGGTTGCAGTATGAGGGGTGCTTTTGCGCAATAAGGGTGGATCCACCTGTCCGTCCTGAACCGTCCCTTGCTGCTAAATAAAATATTCACATTGAAGCTGAAGCGGACAGTTCTCCCCGTCCAGGAAGGTCCCACGCCCCCTTTGCGCGACGTGTCAGTCGCCTGGAAGTCAGCACTTTCTCGCGAGGATCCTCGGCTCCAGCCTCTCCATCGGCCCCCCGCGCGCGTCTGTAGCGCTCGACCGGCGCCCCCAGCGCCTCACCAGACTCCCGAGCGGCCTCCAGCGGCGCGTTAGACCCGAAATCCCGGCTTTCCCGGCTCCGATCGGCCCGTTCCCGGCCCCAGGAGCGCGACTTGAAGCCCCCGACAGCTCAACACGACGCGCGACACGGCGACCGGCGGCGGCGGCGCGGCAGGCGCGGGCTCGCTCGCGCACTCGCTCTCGAGCGGCTCCGACGGCCACCACCAGCAGCACCGCGACCGCAAGAGGGATAGGGCCATGCAGGCGCTGCAGGACGCGCAGCAGCGCTTCAACGACCTCGTCAACAGCGACGTACGCGAGTGCTCGACTGGATGTGGGTGCGGTGGGTTGCTGACGCTGCTCTATTGGTGATGCAGTGGCCGGAGAGGGTGCCCGTGGACGCGCTGCCGGATTATGACCCGGCAGTCATGAAGGAGGGCTTCCTGCAGAAGAAGGGCCAGCGGCTCAAGGGCTGGAAACGCCGCTGGTTCGTCTGTGATGGCCGCGCGCTCTCCTACTTCATCTCGCGCAAGGACCGCAAGCCCAACGCCGTCATCCCGCTCGAGGGCTGCACCGTGCAGGACGGAGGGCTCAGCGAGACGTGGAACGCCCCGCGCATCTACCTCACGGATGGCGCCACGGGTGTGCTCTACTGCCTCTCGGCCGAGGACGCCACCGCCGTCACACAGTGGCTTGCCGTGCTCACGCGGGCCGTGGCGCGCGTCAACGGCGGAGGACAGGAGAACAGCGGCAGCGAGCACTCGGCCAACTCGTCGGCGCGCTCGCGGATCACCAAGCACGGCTCGCGCCTCGCCGCCTCGGCGTCCACGACGGACGACATTGACGGCGACTCGCTGCGCTCCAACTACAAGCGCTCGGTCTCGATCGACCAGCGAGGAGGCGGCGCTGCCAGTTCGAATGCGAGCGCAGCCCCGGGAGCTCGGACGACCACACTGCGATCGGCGTCTGCGACCAACGACGTCAAGCGCACGACGCGCGTAACCTCCGCTCCTCCCGCCTCGTCCAACGGCTCAGGCGCAGCGATCGCAGCGGGTGTGAGCTCCGCGGCTTATGCTGTCGCTCATGCAGGAGCCGTGGGAGCGCGTGCTCCAGGCCGTGGAAAGGTTCAGCACTTGCCTACGACCGTGGCGCTCGAGAACGAGCTCGCGCATGGTCTCGACGTTCTCGAGTCGCTGCTCTCATCAGGACGAGTCACCAACAACAGTCGCCGCGCAGGTGGACCCCGATCGACCGTGACGTTCCGAGCGCTTGGTGCGCGCAACGGAGTGCTTCGCAGCGTTGGACGCGATGGAGCCGACCGCGAGTTTGCGCGCGCTAGTGTCGTCTTGCCAGTTGCGTCGGAGACGCTCGCGCTGCTTTTGACGGATCACGCCAAACGATCGGATTGGGATGTTCACTTTTCCAGATCCGCCCATATTGCTTCGTACGACGACACCACAGACCTCGTGCATCTTTCCAGTGACCAAGAAGCACAAGTGGCTTCCAGCACGAAGCCCTTCGTTCCTGCTCCGCTTGCCGGTGCGCTGTGCGCGCTGGGTATTGCTGTCATCTCGACTATTTCTTCAGCGTCACCGTTCTCGCTTAGCAATCTTTTGGCGTCGCTAACGTGGACGGAGCTCCTTAGCGTCATGGTGTACACAGGCGTCGTCGTTGCTGGCGCTCTTGCTCTGATCGACGAAGGCGCCTCGTTTGCATCTGCTCCACGCGACTTGCTTCTTCTGCGCCACGTTCGTGAATCCTCAGCGGAGGGTGACGCCGACGATGGGGGCCACGAGGAACTTGGGCAGTCAGTTGTGCTGATTCTTGAGAAATCGTTTGAGAGCGACTTGAAGCCCGAGGAGCGCGGTGTGGTGCGCGCAAAGGTTGGTGTTAGCGGCTGGAAGCTGGAGCCTGTGGATGCAGGAACACGCACGCTTGCTACGTATGTGACGGACATTGATGCGGGTGGATGGGCGTCTCCCGCAACCAAGCGCGAGTTCCTTCGTGAGCGACTTTCAGTCGTTGATGTACTACGCGAATATGTGCTGCAGTCGTTGCTACAGTATGGCCCGGATCTCGGCTTTGGCAGCGGCGCAGACGATGACGATGCGGCTAGCGATGGTCGCGCTGAGGGATTGGGCAGCGCCGATGGCAGTTTGGACGACGATCTTGGCGAGAACTCGATCGTCGCCAACGCGACGCATCTTGGCCAAGACCCGAAGATGTTCCATCCGATGCTGTACATGCGCGGTATGATGCCGCTGCCGTCGGGTGGGCTGAAGCTTGTGGACAAGGAGATTGCGAAGAAGCAGGGCGGTGTGCTGAAGGATGTGATCAAGTCGGCTGGCGCCAAGATTTTGGAGGGCAAGTCCGCTGTCAGTCTTTCACTGCCTGTTCGTATTTTTGAGCCGCGCACGAACCTCGAGCGTTTGTGCGATCTGATGCTGTACGCCCCTACGTTCCTGAACAATGCTGCGGACGCGACCGATCCGCTTGAGCGCTTCAAGCTTGTGATCTCGTTCGCGGTCGCTGGTATGCACCACGGTGTGGGTCAGCTCAAGCCGTTCAACCCGATCCTGGGTGAGACGTTTCAAACGATGCTGAACGATGGCACCGAGGTGTGTTGCGAGCACACGAGTCACCACCCTCCTATCAGTAACTTCCAGTTTGTCGGCGAGAAGTACAACCTGGCTGGCTACGTGCTGTGGCACGGCTCGTTCAGCATGAAGTCAAATGCGGTTATCAACTCGAACCGCGGGCCGATCCGCGTGACGTTCAATGACGGCACGACGATCCAGTACAACATGCCATACCTTCAGATGGGTGGTTTCCTGTGGGGCGACCGCACGGTCGAGATCATGGGCTCGGTGGTGTTTGAGGACAAGAAGAACAACTTGTCGTGCGAGCTCAAGCTGAACCCGGACGAGAAGAAGGGCATGGGCGGCATGTTCTCTTCGTCCAAGACGCCGTCGGACCATTTCCGCGGCACGATTGTGAACACGCAGAACGGCAACGAGCTCGCGGAGCTTTCGGGCTCGTGGCTACACGAGCTGCGCATCAACGACGCGCAGTACTGGAGTATCCGCAAGCACCAGAGCGGCTTCCTGGTGCCGTACCCGGAGAACAAGCTGCTGCCGTCCGACTCGCGCTTCCGCGAGGACCTCGTGTACCTGGCGCGCGGCGACTTGGACGAGTCGCAGGACTGGAAAGTGCGGCTCGAGGTGCTGCAGCGCGCCGACCGCAAGATCCGCAACGACGGCCGCCGCCCGAACCACTGGTCGCTCAAGGGCGAGGGTGGCGGACACTAGCGATGCCGTCGCGACATGCGTCCGTTTTGACACGCTAGGGTGTCAGC